>APFE031701270.1:52767-166988 GCA_000404065.3 Pinus taeda | reverse complement strand
CTTTTGTGAGGCTGACATTTTTTGCACTTGGTCTTGTAATTTTGATATATCATGTAGCATTTCTTCCTCTTCTTCATGAGTCATGCTAGAGCTTTTAGGTTCCTTACTAGGTGTTTGCATTTTCTTTCCTCAGAGCGTCAGTTACCGATAATAATGCTCTACTAGCCCTTTGAATTCCTCCAAAATAGATTTTCAAACCAATCTTAAGCAAAAATTTAAAAGAATCTACACACCTTTTTTTCTTTGTAGGAGCTCGATATTGCCTCTAATGTATCTCTATACTTTCAGAACATCCAGTTCTGAAATTGCAACTTGCGGTAGCCCTCTATGCCCTCTTTCCAATGCCACCAGTCTGACCCCAATTGGATTCTCCAATGAAGAGTTATGCCAAATCTCCCACAGTGACCTGATTATAGACCTTTTTAGAAGAGCGAACTTGTATGAAGTGCCACGTGTCACTATTTTTGACCTTTGCCTCTGAAAAATATATACAAGAAACTACAGTCCGTCCTCTTTCTATACCTTCTTACGAAATTTCAATCTGATGTTCAGAGAGAAAGTTATGACAATTTTCCCCAGGTCACTTGTTTTGAATGTAATTCAGGATTTTGCAAAAGGACCAACTTCCTCAGATCATATCTCCGAAAATATAGCGCAAAAAGCTCTGAAATTTGAACCCAAGATTCAGCGCGATGTCTTCTCAAATGGGTTTTTTTTTTCGACTTCTGAAACGTCGCAGAAAAAAAAAAGTTATAGCGAAAATGCCACGATGACCTGTTTGGAGCAGCAAAACCCTAGAATCCAAAGCTCTGATACCAAATGTTATGAAACCAGCTCAAGAAAAGATAGAAAAGATAGATCAACGCCTTATAGTTCAGCCTCTTCGAGGGGGCAACCTCCTTTACATTACATAAATGAACAACTCTTGGATGATACAAATGACAAAACCTCCTTTCTATATATAGGAGTCTAAGGAGTCACAATATAGCCCAGCCAACCTAATAATAATAATATAAAGCCACAAAAATAACAATAGAGGGATTCTATGGGGCATAGTAATAATAATATGCGGGCAATATGGGCACAAAAATATTAATAAGGGGTACAAATACCATAGTAATGGGGTAATCACTAGTATTATAGGGACCCAACATGGAATTTCTAATTAAAAACTAAAAAATTTGCAAAAGCGCGGCGCCAATTTTGAGTCCACTTGGTGTCTTTCTGAAGTCAAATTTGAAATTTGAGAGAACGATCAACTAGCCTTTCCTGTCTAGTTTGCAAAACATCTTGAATTTTTTAAAATTACCCTTGGGAAGGCCTTCAAAAACCGATCCTCCCAAGGTGTCTCCAAAAGTGCAACGCCTGTCAAAAATAGGGGCAAAATGTTGATTTTTGACCCCTTGTTTTTCAAAATCTGAGCCTTGTCTGAGAAATCTGATGAAATAGTTTTTAGAGGAGGCCACCATATTTCCAAAAATGCAAGACACTTGTCATTTGGAGGTCTTGGGAAAAAGCACAGCACCAAGGTGTTGCGTTTTTGTACTAGTGCAATTTCTTAGTTTTTCACCAAAATTCACCAAAAACCAAAAATGCTTAAAAAACTCCCAAAATTGATCCAGAAGTGCCAAATGAGGTATATTATGCTCTCATGGATGCTTTAGCAAGCATATCCAAGTTATCCCTCTCATATTTGTCTTTTAGGTTTTCCTTTAGCTTGTTTTGCATTTGCTTGAGTTTGATGGCTCAAATCATGTTTCTGGTTTGGTAGTGGTGGGCCATGTGCCTCAACAACTGGTTGGCCCTATTAGCCTTGTCAAGAAGATGTTCTAGATGGCCATTGACCTTAGCTAGCCAATACTCTTTGTCTTCATTAATTTCCAAACCAATTATGTCTTCAATTTTCAAGTCTTCATCCAGTAGGCTTTGGTCTTTTTCTTTCTGCAATGCTCTTTTGAGACCCTTTGTCCTTGGCTTCTTCTTTCCAACCTGCTTTTCTTGTTCATCATGCTCATCATTATCTAACATTGTTTACCTTTTTCTTCGTTTTTCAACATCTTAGATTTCTCTTTCTCCATGATTAGCTATTTGGCCTTGAGTTGACTATTTTCTTGCTCAAGGAAAGAAATGATAAAGTTGGCCCTTGCCAAATAGTCCATGAGCTCTCTGATTTGGAAATCCTTCTACTTGATAATTTGTTGCAAGTTTGAATGCTCATCTGCTACCTCCAAGTCAACTAGTTCAAAATCATGCTCCATTAGCTCCTCATCCTGTAAATGTGATCCCTTTTGTGCTGATGTAGAAGGCTTGGCCCTTTTCTCAACTTGGGAAGAAAACACAAGAATTTTTCCTCTCTAATATATTTTGGTCACCTCAGGTCTAGGTGCCTTGGAACCTCCTCTAATTTTCTTGATGACCCTACCTCCATAGGCTATGTTGATGTGTCTTGGTGATGGCTTGATGAAGTAGTTTCATGCCACTGCAAAGTTGTTTCAATGAAGGTATCCCACGCCATATTCTTTTCTTCCAACTGATGGAGAACTACAACCTTTATCAAATTGTGATGGAAAAGGATAGGGTAATGCTCTTTACTTTTCATTTGCACCTTCTCAAACATTTTGATAAGACTTATACACAAGTAGTTACACAGTTTGAGAGGCTTCACAACTGTGAAGTGCATTAGCAGCCTAATGTGGTATTGATACAGTCTGGAAAATCTCCCCTCACAGGTGAAAAACTTCATTACAACCTTCATCAGTGGTGCATACTTTTCCAACAGGTATCTAAATGGAATGATGTGTGAATGAGCCTCTCTGTAGGGTGATTTTAAGAAGGTTTTGTATTGCTAAAGGTCTAGGCTCATTCCTTTGAACCAATACTCCCCATGATTAGGTATCCCTGTGGCAAGAGAGATGGAAGCTACTGAGAATGTAAATTCAATCCCTGCTATAGTGGATTTTTCCCCTTTCAGATTGGTGGCAATCCAATCAGTGAGCTACTCATGAAAACCTACTGCACCCACTCTTTGACAAAACCCTATCTAGCTAACATATTCAAATCATTCTCTGATGAATGGTGAAGAGTTGATTTCATTGCAGTTTGTGGGCTCATACCTCAGAATCCTCCCTCCTTTATAATGTTTTCTATTTTTTGATGGTGAAGAATCTCCCTCCATTTTGAAAACCCTAGATGACAGGAAATGGAAAAAACAGTGAGGAATGAGTGAAATGGTGGAATGAGGGAGTTAGGGAAGGGAAATGGTGATAGGGAAATTTTGGAAGATTGAAAGGGGTTTTAGAAATATTTATGAAGTTGAATGGGGGTAAATGAGTGAGGGAAATGAGCAAGATAATTTAAAAAACAATCCTAGCTAGGGAAACTGCACAATTTGATAAGTAAGAACTAGGGTTTGTAAGAAGATGAAGTAAAATGAAGGGAAATGATTTGTTTGGTAGATGAGGTAGTCATTTGTATGCGAATAGAGGTATGAGATAAAAATTTCTAGGTTTTGAATATTCTAGCTGACTAAATTCGCCATTTGCAAGCTTTAAAACACGAAATTCATACAAACCCTAGATGATTTAAACTCACCATCATTCATTTTCTTTGCCAAAATAAAAGAGGGAGTTAGATGATTGTATTTACTTGCAAAATAGCTTAGAGAAATAAAAAACTGGAGTGCAAGCTTAAATATTGAATTTGGGCGATTTTTTGTGAGTTTTTTGGATACTCTACCCTGTGCACAGCGCAGTTCACAGAAGCGCAGTGCCAAGGGATTTTTGCCAATTTGAGTTGGAAAACCTGTGTTTTTTCACCTGAAGAAAGAGATCGATAACAAAAAAAGAGGGTAAGGATGCAAATGAGATGTGTTTAAGAGTTTTGGGATTTTGTAGACATAGTATGATTCTCCTTTGAATGAAAATGGGCCCCACGGATCCTTTTCAAAAATGACTTTCACTTCGTTTTGAAGTTGACCACCTTGAAGATTTGTAACCTAGACTTCATTATACCTTTTTTGAACAGTGAACCTTCTTTCTTTTGGAACCTTGAGACTGTAGCCATGAATTACTTTATGAAATTACATCAAAATTTATTGAAAATAGTTTCTTATCACAACTCACCGTATGTTGGATTTTATGCATGAAATGAAAATGTAGGTGACCTTGAAACCCTAATGACCTAATGAGGACATTAGACTGAGTGAAATCATGATGGTGATCACTGATATGATGATGATATTATCTTTATGATGATACACTCATCTGAGTGATGTAAGCAACCGGCGTGTGAAAATCTTGAGAAAATAGAGATAATCCTAGACAAACTAACCAGTGACCAAATTTTATTCTGAAAACCTAGTGACATGATAAAATTTGATCCTGAGACCCCCTAACAAACTTGGTAAAAGCATATTTGATCACTGGTGATAGGAAGAAATGAGTGATAGTAACATTGGCTCCACCTGGGGATGGAAGTTCCTTGGAGGTGTCAAGAATACCATAGACCAGGTAGCCTTATTCATTGGGCAATGGAATCAAAATGCAAAAAACTAAATTGAAACTGAAAACTAACTAACTATCTAACATGACATGACTCTAAAAGAAAAATAAATTGAGCGACTAATCAAAGAAGCCTTATGGCCTTCTCCTCGAGCTTCAAACTCCTATGATAGCCACTTCACACTTGGACATGAAAAGTAAACTAGTATATACAATGGTAATGAAAATTTGCAGAAATTTCTTCAAGTATGGTAGTGCTTGAGAAGCCTACCATTGATCGCTCCTCTTGAATAATCTTCCCCATTCATTTTCTGCAATAGAAAAGCATTCTTCCCTCTGAAAGCTAAAATTTTGTATGGTCCTTTCCATAAATTTTCAAACTTGTCATGTTTGCCTTTTTCTTCATTTCTTGGCATCCCAACGTAGAACCATATCACCTAGGTTGAAATTGTCTTCTTTTGTCTTGCGATCATAGATATTTTTTATTATTTCCTGAAGTTTAGAAGTATTATGAAAAACTTCCTCCCTAGTTTGCTACAAATGGATCATCTGATTTATTTTTTGTTGCATATCATTTGTTTCGTTGTCCATTTCCTGCAGAATTTTCATGACTGGGATAGCAAGGGATGAAGGAAAAACAATGGCAATCCCATATACCAACTGAAAAGGAGGCATACCTATGGATTTCTTAATACTTCTAAAACTTTCTTGATGATGTTGATAAAAGATTTGTTGGAAGATTCAGCGATACCATTCCCTTGTGGGTGATAAGCAGTAGAATTCCCCAATGCAATATGATACTTTGCACAAAACTCCACCATCTTTTTGGACTTAAAAGTAGCAACATTATCGGTGATTATCTTATGTGGGCAGCCAAATATAGACAAGATATTAGATTCAATAAACTGAATGATAATAGAATCAATAGCTTGCCTAGTTGGGATCGCCTCAATCCATTTTGTAAAATAATTTGTGGTTGTTAGGATCCATTTGTGTTGTGCAGACGATGAAGGATGGATCTCGCCAAAAAAATCAAGACCCCATTGTTGGAAGGGCGCTGTGATTGAAATGGGTTGCAAGGGTAATGGTAAAAGTTTTATTTTTCCCTGAAAAATATGACATTCATGACAGCCCATAACTATTTTATATACATCATAAAAAAGAGTGGGCCAATAAAAACCGGCTCTCAAAATTTTGTTTGTCGTGGTTTTCCAAAAAAGGTGACCACCACAATCTCCTTTATGGAAATCTCTCATTACATCCTTAGCTTCATTTTCAACCAAACAGTTCAGCAACACACCACCCAGATCTTTCCAAAACAAAACACCATCAAGAATACAATATTTGGAAGCCTTTAACTTTAAGGATCTACTTTTACCTTTGGGCACTTCCGGTAGAGGATTTAAATGTTGCAATACATAAACAATGTCGGAGTACTATGGAGATGGAGTGAACATGTGGGACACTTGTAACTGTGAGTCTTCTTCTTCTTCTTGAGAAAGGGCAACAATCAGATTGATATCTAATGCATGCAAATTAGATTCAGCCATGAGCTTGGCCAAACCTTGCCCCTTGATGAGATTTGTGGGCATTATCTCCAAATCATATTCTAACATTGTTGTGATCCATTTTCCTCGCCTGCCTTCTGGATCTATCTACATAAGAACTTCCTTTATAGTTGTTGTCAGAACATAAGCAATGGTGTGAGAATGCATAATCTAAACTCGGAAACCTTTGAGAGCTTTCACTAAAGCCAAAGCCTACTTCTCAATAATATTGTATTTCAGTGCTGCATCTATTATTGTTTGACTGAAAAATGTTATAGGTTTTTCATTATTCTGATCTTTCTTTTGCATTAGGACAACAGCTAAGGTATGCTCAGAAACAAATGAAATATGATGAAATCTGAAGTATAATACGGACTAATCAAAGAACATTTGCCACCATTATCTAGGAATTCATGTGCAATGAGTTTGATCTGGTTTCTTCTATGTTATAGTTTCATATGATAGATATTCATCTCTTCTTTCAATTCACCAGTTTCTTTAGTGATTTTTCCTAAGTTTATAAGCAGAATTATTTATATTCAAAGCTTTGTTTATGTGGAAAATCATTTCTATGTATTTCTTCTTATAGATTAATGAATTCATGGTAATACATGCTCATTATGACCTTCTAAGCTTTTCAAACGCTCCACTACATTGACCAAATTCTCAGATTCATCACAAGACACTGCTATCTTGCTCCTCTTTATGCCTGCTACTACAACTCTTTGAGACCTTGACCTAATTTATTTTTCTCATCCCTGGTCCAACAACCCAAAAACCCTAAATTTTCATAAACTCAACTAAAAATATTATATCTAGCCTATAATCCATTTCTCTTCCAGTTATTGACTGTGAAATCCTTAGAGATGACCCTCTCTGGTTTGGTAGGGCTAGCTACTGATTTGCAAGCTTGGTATGTGGTTACCTCCGTCGATCTCCTCATCAGCCTAGGACATTGTGGGGGATAACAACAGGTTTCACCATATTTTTCAGCTTCAACAACAATCAAATTACTCGGTTGAAGAGGCTCTTCTGATAGTACATTCAAATATAAATGAATTGGCGAGATCTCATGAGCAAGTTGATTTGAAGAGTTGTCTTCGTGAAAAAGGAGAGATGATGAGGGGTGGTAAGAGTTCTCTGTGATTTGATTGTTTTCAACTTCATCATGGACAACCTCACTTCATTGTGTCAATCAAGGAGATAACTCATCAGATGAAGAAGCAAGAGAACATGGAGTATCTTCGTCGCATGTAGATGTGTTGCGAATGGTAGGACACAAGGGAAAGTGAGGTGGAGAGGAAGTTTCGATATGAACATCTTATTTGACTGAAGTAGATTCTAGATCTAAATTAGAATCTCCATGAGAAACTAAAAGATCACATGATGTGCTTGGGCATTCATCCTGACATACGGAAATAGAGTTATCATCATTGGGATGACTACCACTCAAGGTTGGGGGTTGAATGAAAGAATTGATTGTACTGGATTTTCCACCAAGATTAGAAGATTGAGAATCGTTCAAGAAAGGAAAGTCATTTTTTTTATGCGGACAATTTTGAAACAAAGAGGAAAAATTGATAGTTTCCTCACCTTTCTGGTCCTCTATTTGTGTAATTTGATTTCCTTGCAACTGATTGCAATTTGAGCCAGCAGCTTGAGAATCAAGAGAATGTGAAAATTTGGCTACTGAAGCAGATTGATCAAGAGAGTCGTGGTTCAAGGAGTCATGAGGTGAAGAAGATTGAGGATAAAAAAAATCTGGATCATCCTGGATATTAGAGTTGTGAACGAGACATCCTCTTGCAGAATGGAGGAGTGAGTCTTCATCATAGGCTTTGTGAGCCACTCTGGAGTTTCAAAGTGGGACACGAATGAGAAGATGGACTGGAGATTTCATTAGCAGATTTCCCAGTTTCATGACCACTGCAAGGAGGCACCCACATCAAGACCAGAAAAGGAGGAGAACAAGGAACAAATGGGGTACTAGGCTCCTCCTGTACGATTTGAGGTGCCTCATGATTCGCAAGAGTTGGGGAAGTAGAAAAATCAAGAGGTATAGGTTCATCGTATGAAGAGAGAGAACAAAGTGCTCAAACTCTTATTTCAATAAATCTCGGTTTAAATATTCTTCCGTAATTTTACGGCAAAGGTGAAGGAATCGATCAGAAAAGTTCTCAATTGATTCATTAGGTTCCATTCTTAAGAGATTGATCCTTCCACAAACATCTCGGTAGTTATACTTACCAAAGGCTTGATGGAGCTCCCTGACGAAAGGACGAAGGGAATGGACGAAAGCAGGTGGCAAGGTATGACATCACTAATTAGCACAACCTTCAAGGGTGAGGAAGAAAAGCACGCAAGAAGCCTCTTCATTATCAATTTCATAAGGTTCACAAAATTAGAGAAAATCATAAATATGCTTGGTTATGGACGTTTTTTCCTCGCCATCAATATTTAATTAGGACAAGTCATCAAGAAGCTCATCCAGGGGTGAGAATTGATCAAGGGAAAAATGGGAGAAACACCCTGGGAGTATGATTTGTCTATGAGCCATTTTGGATAAGAGATTCAAACCAGATGCAATGGGCTCAGCTTGTCATCTGGCCCTCCTTCTAGCACCGTTTTGTTGATGGTGCTGGAAATCCATCAACTAAGGGGATCTCCCTGATATGAAGTCCCAACTAAACCTCACATCCTTTGATGTATAAGTCTCATCCGGTATAAAGGCTCGGTGGCCATATACTTAGAGATTTGCCTTGGCTCTAGTTGTCAGCACATGAGAGTGTTACATTGGTATCTTCAAACAACAAGGTAAGTGTGCCTAGTGAGTGCGTAACGTAATTGTGTGAAGGTTATCTTACTGCAAAAGGGGGGGAGAAAAGTAAGCATCTAAGTGAGAGGTAATATTACCACCCATGAAGGAACACATGTGAACCAAGAAGGTTTGTCCAACATCCAGTGGAATAGTCCACAGCAGACGCAGCAACCGTTAAAACCAAAGTACAAGGGAAGACCCATCCACCATCCAACGGAGTAGTCACAACAGATGTGACGGTCGTTATAACTAGTAAGCGAGGAAGGTTTATCTAGTATCCTTTGGAGTAGTCTACAAGGATGAGACAACAATGATAACCAATACAACACATTCCGAACAAGGTAAGTACTAAAACAACCAAAATAGTTTGACTATCTTAGTACATGTGAAGAAAACATGAATTACAAATGCCGAAAGAATAGTTTTACAAACATCCATAAGACATGGATGAAAATGTGTTGGCCTGAACAATCTTTTGTACTAAGCAAAAGTTCTAGAACACATATGTATATCATACATCACTAGCGGCCCCAGTAATGGGACATTGGAGCCACTCCTTGCTCTTCAAAGAACTAACTGAAAACTCTTTATTCTCTGTGGTAGGAGCCAAAGTGAAAATTCCTTTGCTCATACAATGAGGGGATATATATAATGAAGGAGTGATGCTTGACCCTTGTGACTCTTCGACTACCCTCATTATTGTTCAACTTCCTATGACTTTCAACTGACATGACTCTTCATATTCATGTGCATCCATTAGACTTCTACTTTACATTACATTCGATTTACAATAAACATGATCCATAATAGTGATGTGGCCTTTGACAACTCATGAAACGACTTGACATGAAATTGCTGACATGGACTAGCTTGCTGAGGTGGTAATGTCAAGCCCCTGCTACTATTGAGTGATGGATGTGTTCTCAGATGTGCTTTCTCTTTTCCTCCACATATCTCTATGATGTGGGTTCTTCAACGATCTTTGGTCTTGAGAGGTGGTTGCATGCATGTGTTCCTTTTGCTTGTGCTTGATAAGCTTCTTTTCCGTCCAGCTATAAGTGAGTCTTCTAGCATGTATGTTCCTTCTTCTCCTTCTTCATCATCTCACCATGATCTAATAGTGTACCTGTTCTTGCAATTCACTCATAACATGATGTCATCAAATCCAAAAACTCCCTAGTCTAAGATGATGCCATGTTATCCATGGATTGAGCCCGAGATAGGTGACAGGATGGGAAAGAGGGCCCGGTAACTATGCATTACGCAGTTCCAGTTGACATGGAGGGAGGTTGGTCACTGAGACTGTGTAAAGCGCAGCTTAGGCCTAGCTGAGGAACTCCTAAGCACAGTCTTCACTGCCGGGAAAAATTGCGCAGAGGCTATTGGGAGACAGGATTTCATAGTTGAGACCATCAGTGGTTGCTACAAGATGGGACCCTGGGAGGCAGGTCTGCACATTTTTCAGAGGCAAGGCAAGATTAGGAAGCAGAGGGGCCTAGGAGGACATATTTGCATGGTTCTATAGATTAGTGAGTCCATGCTGAGGGAGGACACTGTGGGACACTTTTGCGCAATTTTGGGAGGAAAATCAAGCCATTTTCTCTACAAATTGTGGGGTTCCAGCAGGGAGGGAGGAGGCTTAATGATTCATTTTGTGAAATACGCAGTTCAGGTCAGGTTTGATGCAACTTTTGTGCAATTCTAGGAAGGAAGGGAGGTTGCTCAACTCTGGTATTGTGCAGTGAAGCAGCCCTGGGGGACAGTCTTTGTGCACTATGCAGTTCCAAATAGCATAGCAACATCATTGAGGGTTGAGACTATGCAGTGTGCAGCTTAGTAGGGGCCCAGTGAAAGAGAGTTGTTCAGCTGAAAGGATTTTTAGGAAAATGGCTAAGTGTGGGAGGCAAAAGAACTTGTGAGGAACTTTGACATTGTGATCACACACTTAGCATACTTTGATGACACGACAACATAGACCACCGGAACAACAATACAAAACATTACCCTCTATGAGACTATCTAGAACAAAAGCGACAAGTGTGACACTTGTGATAGACTTTAGGGTGACCGTGATGACACTTGTGTGATTGTGCTTAAAACTTTGTTTATGAGTGCAACACATGTTTATATGGCTAGGACAATTTGTATACACAAAGACCAACCTTCGAGATCACCAGAAAGGCTCGGAAACATAAAATAACAACCAAACATGCCAAAAGACAACAGTTGATCCAACAAGAAAAAGGCAGCAAGACACTTAGAGGAAACACATGGAATGATTGTCAGTTCTTACAACCATGCATGTCATTGAAGACATAATGATATCACAATGATAAGTGGTCCTTCATGCTACACTAAGAGGTATATTTCATAAGATGTGATTTGTTTTCCATAATTACCCTCCAAAGGGTTATTCATCAGATGGAGTCTTCATGTGGTCATGATCTTTTATCATACCTTGGATTCCTTGGTCTGCTTATATTTCTCCTCAGCTCCTTGCAAGTCATCTATCATGTCATCCTTCTTCTTGGCCACTAAGAAACACAATTGCATAGTTTAAGCAGGCAGTGACTACTGCAGGATGAGGCACTGGGAGGACACATCTGTGCAGTTTCAAAGAGTAGTGACTGCTGCAGGATGAGGCACTGGGAGGACACATATGCACAGTTTCGGGATGTAAGGCAGAATGGGCAGTTAGATACCTGAAGAGCAAAACTACGTAGTTTTTGGAGACAATGGGTTCTGGCTTAGGGAAGGGCACTGGAGGAATCCACTTCGCAGTTTTGGATGCTAAGGGAGACTGGAATTTCTACACATTGCGCAGTTCCAACAGGCAAGGGAAAGTTCGAGGGTTGCAAATGTGAAGTGCATAGTTCAAGAAAGTTGGATGAGGCTAGGTTGCTATGGAAACTCCAGAATTTGGTTAAGTGTGGGATCAATGGAACCGATGTGAATAGTGATAGAACTTGACTTCGATCACACACTTGAACACTTAGTGATACAACATAGACCATCCAGAACATGTAACAACATACTTCTCTTAATGCAACAACCTTTGTGGCAGCTTACGACAAGTGTGGCTCCGATGATAGACTTTGATAGGATAAAGGCTACACTTGTGCAAGAGTGTGTGAAATGAGTGCAAAACATGTCTATGTGGTGAGGACAACCCATTCTCACAAAGATTTCCCCTTAAAGCAAAGCAAACTTCCCTTTGCATGACAAACGATAATCCCCATGCCCAAAGATGCCACATACTATATAAAGATAACAACGTGAATGACTCTTAAGATCGAAGAGGGGAGCTTGAGATCATCAACTTACCAATAAGTGACTAAGGAACGACCGATCATAGGATCCACAATAGGCTCTGAAATTTGGGTGCATGCCAAAATTTTGGAGGGTGTTGCAGCCGCTACAATAGGTTGATATTATAACTTTTTATTAAGACTACATTAGCAAAACAAAATAACATAATATCATGGTTTGACTCCAAGCCATCCAGGGGTTACATGTCATCCCTTGGTGCAATTTGAGATTTTTTGGAGTGATAAAAAAATGCTCACAAAAGTTTTGATACAAATTATGGTATCATCATCCTCCAGTCGATGATGTGCCCTTCACTTCAGCCTTCTAACCATGTCATGACACACCATGGGCTAACTAATCCTACACCATGCCCTTTCACATAGCCTTTCCATGTTACCTGACACGTGACATCTACATGGCTTCCGTGTCATCAAGTATGGAAAAAAAATGATTTTTTTCATTTTTTTCTTTTTAATTTCCAAAAAATCCTAATAATTCTTGGCTTCCAAATTTAAAACAGAAGGCCATGAAGCCTTTCAACTGAGCTTCCTTCAATCCCTCTCATCTCTATGCATAGCCAAATACATTATTGTGCTCTAAATTCCACCATTTCTCAGCCATTACGACTTGCTATTGCATCCACAAATTTGGGTTTTTTTTCCAAATCAGACTAATTTCGCCATGCTTAACCTAGAGCTTCCTTGAATTCACCTAATAGGGCCTCTATAGGTGGTTATTTTGGCCCCCGCGATGTAAATTTCTTAATGGATTCACCCAAAAAATGCAACTTTTACCCAATTTCTCTCCAAAAATATTGTATACCCATAATATGGCCAATTATAGCCCAATATTTACCAAATAAAATTTTAAATTAAAGGTCTTTCTCCCTAGGCTTCGATTTTCCCATAAATTTCCTTTAATTGTTCATGTGGAATTCCCTTAAATATTTTTTAAACATCCATTGAAATGTATTCCTCTATTATTTCATATATTTCAGCATGTTAACTTGGAGCATGTAGACCCAATGTTGTAGTTTGCTCTGATACCATTGTAATTTACATAAATGAACCCCAAGTTGGTTCACACTACCACAAATCCACTATGAAGATGTTGGCTGGGAAAAAATGTCTCGCCAACAGTTAAGAAGTCTCCCTGGTGTGAAGTCCCAATTAGACCTCACACCATTTGGGATAGAAGCCCAATCCAGAATGTGGGCCCAACTACCACCATGAATGCTTTGCTCCTAGTTGTCAAATGTGGAGATGTTAGAGTGAGGATAAGAATAAAATGCCTCGAGAATGAGGATGAGATCAGATCAAGGTTGAGAAAATCACCAAGCAATGTACAAGAATAATGCAACAAAATAATAATAAGAAGTACATCTCAAGGAGGAGTCGGTTAGCCAAAACCATCTGAGACATGTAATTAAGAGAGCACAAGAGGTTAACTGCAAAATAGTTTGCAATAAGTGACTAGAATTTTCATGGAATAAAAGTGCATCGATTCAAAAGCAAACACACATACAACCACTACAAGTTAGTTTGTACACATATCATCTACATGAAATCACATGTACAAACACAATAGAAATATTGGATAGCTAATACAACCACTATGAAGATGCATGGGAATCAATGTCGAAAGTGAAGAAATTCTCATTATTCATGTTGCTAATTCAATGTACATGTCAATAAAATCCATGAAATCCCACTAGTGGAACATGGGTTTCTCATACCATATTCAAGGAAAAACCCTAACCACACTGCAACTCACCCTCTATCTGCCAAGAGTTGAGTTCTTCAAGCCCCTTAAGCACAAAACAACTATCTAAATCTAGCCTAGATCAAGTGCTAAAGTCCTTTACAAATGGGGCATGAGTGTATATTTATAGAAATGATGTGATTGTTCACCTACCATGACCTTTCGTCTACCCTCATGACTCTTGAGCTTTCTCATGAGTCTCTAATGTCTAATGACTTTACATGATTTTTAACATTTGGTATTTCATGGGTATTACAAAAACATTGTTTACAATATATATAATAGAGAAGTCCTAAAGCTCTCAAATATGTTGTGACCTTGGAGAGACAAATATTGTTGTTTGAATTTTTGGGGCTTGCATGGGTTGCTGAACAAGGATTATGTACTTTGCAAAGCCATTACTAACATTATTGATCCATTGTTTTTGCATCTAATATATTGATCCCAAATTTTCCCCTAGTAGACTAGAATATGGGTGTCTTTCCACATTATAAGCCAAATGGAGCACATTGTATCCATATGTTGGAATTTGAGTTTGTTCTGACACTTCAACTAACATCTTTCATTTACCCCTAAGAAAATGTAAGTCAGTATTTTGGTTTTGACTCTCCTTTGGATGCAAATTAATTAATGAAGCAACAAAATAATAAAAGAAATCAGAGACATCGAAGAAAGTGTCATTTCCATCAAAGGTCCCCAAATAAGAAGAGTTTAGCTCAATCTACATTTTCCAGATTCTTCAGCTCTAAGAAAGATCCATCAAGAAATGCAAGTGACGATTCACGTAGATTTGATAAGTATGGTATTGATAAATCAAGTGTGATGAAGTTTAACACCTAATATCTCTTTCTAGATAATAACTTGTGAATGTTAGTTGTCTTCTTATTACTTTTTATGTCTTCTTTAGCAAGAAATTATACAAATGTACAAAACATAAAGAGATCACAATAAGACAAGAGACACCAAAATTAGGCTGCTAGCTAGGGAGAAACCCCACAAGGGGGGAAACCAACAATCCTTCTATTATAGAATCATATCAAAATGAGATATCCAAGACCAAGACCAATACCAAGAACAAGAACAAGACCAAGACCAAGACCAATATGCCACCAAGAAACCAAGCCCAAACCCTCCTCTAAGTCACCTCCAAATTCAAAGTCAACACTAGTCAAATTGCCCCAAATCTGGTCAAAATTTTGAAATTTGAACTTGCAACAGAGGGTTAAAATTTAGCCTATGGTAACCTCAGAAAAGTCAGCCTCTTTTCACAGAATTTTATCCCACACATGCAAGCTATCAAATTCAAATATTCAATCAATAAGGGAGATTCTTCTTGCCTTCTTATCTTGTTTCTTTTTCTCCTTAACTCAGATTCTTTTCTTATTCGCTAGGTTCATAAAATGCTTCATGTTGTGTGTGTAAATGACCTCCCAAGTAGGTTGAACTTCCCTCTTATACATAGGTGTCCTCGAGGTCTAATATGTATCACTTGGAGGCCCAAGCTGACTTGTATAAAGAGGATTGAATTGGTCAACTTGTAGATGTGTGACTCGATATAAAATTCAAATTTCATTTTCTTACAAATGTCCAAATGGGACATGACTCAAATATACTTTATTTTGACTCAAAATAGATTCTTTTTTACTCTTTTTTACTTTCTAAGCGTGAAGAACATGCTTTGAATAAAAAAAATGTAAATATAAATATAGTAAATATATCAATGATAAATTTATATTATGAATATTGGCTCTAGCTACAACTTCAACACTCCCTCTTAACTAGGGAGATATTCATAATGGCCCAACAGGTTATTCTCAAGATGAAATATTCATATAAGAAAAGGATCTAGGTTGATAAAAGTCAATGATGATAGCATCATCATAACCACCATTTTCAAACTACCAAGACCTTGACATGTACACTCTATCTCTCTACTAGATCAGAGCACAATGTTAGGAAGCATTCACTTGCACACCATCGCCTCTCAAGGCACATACCCCACCTAGGTTCACCAAGGTATGTCCTCACATGATCATTTCCTAATTCAAAGGAAAATTTCATCCATCAGACCATTCTTTACTAAGTCCATGTATTTGACTTAGGTTGTTAATACTAATAAACCACAATACATGACTCAAGAATGTTTGCCCAAGATGCTTATCCAATCCACCATTCTCCCTATCCATTTTCATGCACTAGATTTACGACGATTAGTCCTAACCATAGTACATGACACATGGAGAACAAGGTGTACATCCTCACTCTCTCTCAAATAGGAAGGACATATCCACAAGCCCAAGCTTGTCTAAAAAATAATCATCATTTCCCTTGGAAAGGAACTTCATTAGTGCATCAACTACCCGTTCTTCGGTGAAGATATACTTGAGCTTCATGGCTCTATCATGAACCAAATCATAACGTGCTTCAAACTTCCTGATTCTTTGACAATCTTCAAATAGATTTGATCAATACAAGATGTCATAATTGAATCCAACATGTCATCGGATTGTCCAACAAACACTTTATGGAGCCAAATTGCTTCATAGTTGATTGTACAAGATTCCATATATTATTTATTCATAATTTCATAGAATGCTTTCCCAAGTAGAATCAACCATCAATAATATCCCTACTTATCATCAGCACATTGTATCCTTTGATCAAATATTTCATGGAACCAGTTAGTTATTGGTAGAGATCTTCAACTTTCTTGCTAAATGGTAGTTGTCATAGGTATATAATTTGGCAACTAACCATCTGAAGGATCTTGGTCACAAGTTCTTAGTTTTTCTTCCAAACATTGAATAGTAGTGTATCCATTAAAAATATGTTAGGCACTACTTCCAACTCCTTCTAAAGATAATATCTCTAACTCAAGGGTTATTCTTGAATCATTCAATTTGATTCCCAAGTATGAGATCTACTTTAATCAAGAGACTCATTTTTCACATCTTTCAAGAATCGGGAGTAACTTGAGGTAAATGAACATCTTCCTTTTATTGGAAGAACTTTCTCAAGTCTTACTTTCATGCTGGCATCTAATGCTAATTGTTGTCTTCTTTGATGTATACTTCAAATTGTTTGCTTCTCCTATAGAATATGTTATGCTATGTTCTACTATAAGAAAAGTTTGCTTCTGAAATGTTATGTCCTATCCATCATAGTATTACTGGTTCATTCTTTGATGCATAAGTTCGAATCAGCTTCATTGGTGAATACTAACTCTTTCTTGTTGGAAATGTTTTTAACATGTTGCAAGATAGATTTTCACTACCACTGATATACTTCTTGATTATTCTGTTTGTTTCCCCACTACCATCTTGTTAGCTTCCTTACTCCTTGGAGACAAATGTTAGCTTTCTCTGAATCTTCATAGTGAAAAATTGTAGACATAAATATTTGTATTTTTTGCAAATGTAGCTGAGAGCTTCTTCTACAGTTTTTGTGATGCATTCAAGGAGACTCCTCTTCTTGCTTAAGTGAATTGATTCTAATTTCTTCATTGTAGATGAATATGATCTCCCTCTTAGTTTTGATTTCCATGAAAAGACAATTTATCAATCCCAATAATCTTATATGTTATCTCCGTAAATCTTATAATTTTCTTGCCAACAACTAATATTATTTTATATAACATCTAAAATATATAAAACTTGACTGCAAACCTAGTGCAAGGGTAGATTGTAGAGCTATATACACCTGTCATATTCTTCATTAACACTAGTAGTAGAGATCCTTGTTGTCCTCGACCTTGGGTATCTTTGGAGCTTCTTCACCTTCAATTGTTAATGCTTCATTTATATCCTTCCTCTTATTTATCTTGTTGTTCTTAGAGTTCTTGGGACAATCCCTCTTGATATGTCCATATTCATGACAACCAAAGCATTAAAATTTGGACATACCCTTGGTTTTATGATAATTGTTCCCATTGTTTTTATATTGAGACCCAAACTTTCCAAACTTCTTTTTCAATCTAATTGAAAATCTTGAGAGTTCTCATTATTCGGTTTAGTATCAACTTTAGCCTTCAATCTTTTTTCTTCTAGAATACATAAAGCATGTGGTTCTTCAAAAGTCAGAGTTTTCTTTCTCGCGTAAATTCCTTTTGAAAAACCATCTCAAGCTGGAGGTAGAGCATTGATTATAGAAGTGATTAGCTCATAGTCAGATATGGTTTCTCCAAGTCCTTGAAGTTGATCTTTGGTTTTTGAGATTCTCATAAAGTATGAAGCCACATCCTCTTCTTTTAACATTCTTGTTCCATAGAATTGATTCCTTAGAGATATCCTTTAGCCAACTTTGTTGATGGAGTATCACTTTACCAATGTATCAAAGACTTCCTTGGATATAGAAAAATTTGAAACAAAAGAAATGAGATGGTCTTTTATGGACTCCAAGAGAACCTTTGAGCTCTAATTTCTCCCTTATTGTATTTGGTCATTTCTTGAGTGTTGTTCTTGTCTAGTACTAGACCATTACCTTCAGCGATCTGCATGACTTCATTTTCTTTAAGGACTAGATTGATCTTCTTTTCCAAGCCTTGAAATTGGATGATCCACCAAGCTTATTCCCTTCCTCGAAAATAGATGTCATTTGATTGGGAGTATTAGACATGGAAAATAGAAGAGTACTTACTTGTGAGTGAGAGAGAAAGTTTCTACAAGAATATCTTCAAGAATGAATGGGACTTGATAATGATGTCAACAAGAGATATTCAAGAGAGTCATCTTTAAGCTTCCTTCTGTTAGCTTTGATGGTGATATAGGTGTCTTCAAATATTCCAACAGATAGTGATCTTCCTTCCTTCACCTTAGCTTTGATGCCATGTTGAAAAATCAAGTATGATGATGATTAACACCTAATTTCTCTTTCTTAATAATTATTTGTGAATGTTAGTTGTCTTCTTATTACTTATTATTTCTCCTTCTTCAAATACGTATACAAATGTACAAAACATAAAGATCACAATAAGACAAGAGACACCAAAATTAGGTTGTTAGCTAGGGGAAAACCCCACAAGGGGGAAAACACAACAATCATTCTCTTATATAATCATATCAAAATGAGATATCCAAGACCAAGACCAATCTACCACCAAGAGACCAATTCCAAACCCTCCTCCAAGTCACCTCCAAATTCAAACTCAATGCTAGTCAAGGTGCCCCAAATCTAGTCAAAATTCTAAAATTCAGACCTACAACAGAGGGTTGAAATTCGTCCTGTGGTAACCTCAAAAAATCTGTATTGTTTTCATAGAATTTTGTCCCACACGTGTGAGTTATGAGATTTAAATATTCAGTCAACAAGGGATAGTCTTCTTTCCTTCTTGTCTTGTTTCTTTTTCTCCTTAAAACAACTTCTTTTCTTCTCTCCTAAGTTCAGAAAATGATTCTTGTTGTGTGTGTAAATTATCTCCCAACTAGGTAGAACTTACCTTTTATATATAGTTGTCCAGAAGGTTGAATAGAAGTCACTTGGAAGCCCAAACCGAATTGTCCAAGGAGGGTCGACTTGGTCAACTTGTGGACTTACGACTCAATATAAAAAAAATTAATTTCATTTTCTTACAAATGTCCAAATGGGACATGACTCAAACACATTTTATTTTGATTGAAAATAAATTCTTTTTAACTCTTTTTCACTCTATAAGCATGAAGAACATGCTTTGAATAAAATAAATATAAATATAAATACAATAAACATACAAATGATAAATTTATATTATGAAGACTGACTCTAGTTACAACTTCATCACATGGAACAATACTTGTAGATCGTTACTCTTCAACTCCCATTCAAAATGTAAGACACCCACATAATCTTCCATATTTCTCTATGTAAGAATAGTTTCCAAACAAATGTCCCAAATCATTAAACATTTCACCATCTTCAGTCTGCATGACGGTATGCACAAATGTCTCTTTTGAGATCAGAGCATCCGAGTCCTAATTTACTTGCACCAATTCATCTTCCTTAGTGTTTAGCTCCTTATGATTTGGTTTGTCAATCCATTCTTCTAAGATCTTATCAATATCATAATCATATGTTGAAAGATTTGGTTCCTCAACTGGGGCAACAATCTCGTTATCTAATGTAGGATTGTCTCTATGGTGTGAAATAACTTCCTCCATGGTTTTTCTCAAAGTGGAATTATCATTTTGAAGCTTAAAAAACAACTTATTGTTTTCCTATCGCTTTTTAGTCACCATTTTTGTTGATCGATTTGTTTTAGAACCATTAGAATATTTTATATCCTTGGTGTCAACACTCCTTCGGATCTCCAAGGCTGAGGAAGAGTCCAGCTGAGGTAACCACAGACCAATATTTTAACATTGTATCTAGCCCTACCAAGCGAGAGAGGGCTCTCCAAGGGATCACAGCCAAGAAGGTTGGATGGATTAGGGTTCTAGGTTAGATATAAAGTGCAGAGGGTTGTTTGATTTGATTTTGATTGGGGTAGTCACTGGATGAGTGAATTAGGTCAAATAGTGAACTAGGTCAGGGCAAAAGAGAATCAAAATTGCAGACTTCTGATGGGGCAAGGTAGGCAAGTACTTTAATACTTTGTAGTATACTGATAAAATGGTTTAGACTGATGAGGTGCTAAAAAGAGCATGGAAGTCATGAATTCTTTTTAAACTGAAGAAATGAAACACATTATGATGATTTTCCCAAAACAAAGCATAGAAGATGTATTCTGCTTATCACACCTTAAAAATAAAAAATATTTAGAATTGAAATGGATCATGTAAGATACAAAACATTCACACACATGTAACTGAAGAATAAACAATATCAAAATACCATGCCACAGGAATCCCACCAAAATAGTTGCAACTCATCCAATATATTCCATGCAAAAGTCTAAAACACTAATACAATATCCAATGGAGTCCCACCTTTAGAATGACTGAGAAATTACATAATATAGGCCTCAAACCAACTCATCCTAGCATCAGGGGTCGAATACATGAGAGGAGGAGCAATTGCAACAAAAACTGAACTGATAGCTAGAGTATAGGGTGGTCAAAGTGACTCATCCCTAACTTAATAAAACTAATTCATTACAAGTCATAGAGGCCATTTACCAAATGTATTTACCCTAGGTAATAGTAAAAACATAATAATTACATCATCCTTATCAATTACATCAGTAAAACACTAATTTACGATAGCTAAAAATCAAATTGGAGAGAAACAATGAAAATCTGGGCTGACTGTCAAACGCGCAGTGCCAGTGTCAAACGTGCAATGACATCTTCAAGCTAACTTTTACCTACCTTCTTGATGTCCAAATCAAGCCTGGGATAGCTCATTGGAAAGCTTATCTTGTCTAGTTTCCAAAAGTTCCCTTATTTTTGAAAATGGGCTTGATTTGACCCTCCACAACTTCATTCTCCCAAGACCGTTCAAAAAGTGCAGAATGAGGGTGCAAAAATGAAGTGTGCTCTTGCAAGAAACTTTTGGAGGTCTTCCTCAACTCCAAATTGAGTTCTTGATAGCTCATTGGAAATATATTTCTGTTTAGTTATCATTTGACTCATCAAGCAAGTCATTTGGAAACTCCAGCTAGGAGAAAAAATAATTTTCCTAAGGGCACTCCAGAAGTGCAACAACTCTCTTATAACAACTATATTTTTGACATTTCTCCAAAACCATAACACCTGTGTAAAAACTGAAGGAGTTTTTTCATCCTTGGCCTATTATGGACAACAAACTCTCTCATGTTTGTAAAATTCATCTCTGTTTGTTTGGAAACATACTTTGAAGCAAAAATGGCCCTATGTGTGGCAAATGATTTGTCCCTTGGAATGACTTCTTGAAAAATGATGGAGACATGATGTTTATGAGTTGGAGTGGCCTCATAATTGCTGATATGACCTCCCTTAGGCCTCCTCTGCTCATATATATATGATTCCATAGCTAACCCTAGTTTAGTGGGAGAGGAAATTAGGGTTTAGTGTAGGCAAAAAAAGGTATTTGGGAAATTTATAGGAATGAAGGGAAATAAAGGGGATAAGGGGCTTCTAAATTCTTAGGAAAATTTTGGGAGGTAGGGAGGGATGTTAGGAAGTAAGGGAAACTGGAATTTTAAGGATTGAGTGAGGGGAAGGAGTCCAAAAGGGCAAAACACAGGCCTAGTCTAGAAAAGTGTCAAAAGCGTAGCAATAAGCTAGGGTTTGTAGAAAAATGATGATTTTGAGGAATAGGAGTGATGGGAAGTGTTTAGGAAGGTATATTAAGGATAGGGGAAGACGTAAGAGCATCAGGATTCAAGTTTTGTTGATGATTAACCATGGAGGTCATGAAACCAAGAAAAATGTCCTCAAAACCCTAGGAGAGGGAAATGAGAGGAATGGGCATGGGAAAAGGTTAAGGGAGGTTGATGGAGTGTAGGTGAGTGAGGTTTCTTTACTAGGGCTACCATCAGTGAGTAAATTTTTGAATGAGGACCTAGGTGGAATGACAAAAATTTCTGAGCGAGACCCTAATATGAATATGAAAAGAGGAGTTTTGATCACTAATGGTAGTATGCAAATAATAACACTAACACTTGGATTGAAAAAATACCATTCCAAGCCTTTGATATCTAGGTAGGATTTTCCGGGTTAATCCCAAGGCTCAAACTTACATATATCAATCTTTGAAATTGCATTGAAACTAAAATGTTTTCCATTCACTTTTCTCTTCAAGTAGTAATTGAAAACTTCTTCCTGGGTTGGATGGAAATGGTATCCAAGTTGTAGAGAAAATTGATTAAATGAAATTTTTATTTAAATAATTTACTTCAAATTTCTACTTCTTCACAAAGATGGCCCAAACATTTTCAATAGAGCATGATCTATTTATTCTCCCCCACATTCCTAATCAATGAGTGACATCACTACATTTATCATATTATTTTTCAATTCATAAACACTAATGAGTTAATGCAGTTCACAAAATCCCTTTTGTATTTGTCATGAAGTTGTTGTGGATAGTCACATGGGAAATTCTGTGTGCACATATTATAGATAGTTGTATACAGTGAAGCATATTGATCTGCATTGAATAGCTCTTTTGTTATTCCTTCCAAGATGATTTAATCTTTTCAATATATTTGCACATGTGATTTGATCTTTGCTCAGTTCTGCTTATGTGTAATGCTCATCTTTTTAACAAATTTCTTGAGCTACTTGCTTTATATTGGAATTGGGTGGGTTCTTGCCTATGATGCAACTTGTACCTGGGCCAATATTCCACTATACAATGGTTGTTTGTATTATCCTAATGGTGAATTCCAACATACATGCTCAATGAAATATCCTTTAGAATGTCCCCTGTAATTTCATTGGTCACACATCCATATTTCAATGTAATTGCGGGATTAAGTGTTAGTGAAAGTCATAACTTTAAGTATGAGTTGCAGTTCCTTTGAGGACTCAAAGTGCGACTTGTGATTTTATGAGAGAAGGTGTCAAACTGGTCACTAATTTCATATCTAGTCCTAGTCGCAATTCAAAATCCTAATGCCACTACGAATTGTGGTTTTGATGTGCAACTGAGGGGTGGATGTCTTTCCTGCTAATCACAATTCTAACATCTAGTGTCACTGAGATCTAAGATTGGGACCTACGACTAGCAGAGGGAGAAAGCTTATTGTAGTCGCTAGTCACATTTCTTAAGGACAACAATTCCAAGTGATGAGCCCTAGTATTGCAATAATAATGTTGCAACTCCCATGGCTACCAACTTTAATTATCAACCCAAGGTTCATACAAACTTAAGAGGATCTGGCACTATGTGTGCAACATGCAATGTGTCCTTCTCTTGTTGATATGATGCAATGAAGTGAATTGAGATGTGAAGATACAATTTTATAAACTCAGAGAAGGGAAACTATTGAATTTAACTTTGCAAGGAAGGAAGTGATTGAAACATTACTTGTCCTAGTGCATAAGGAAACCCTAATTTTTTTGCAGAAGAAAAAATAAATAATATATATTATATTATATATAATAATATAATATATATATATATATATATATATATATATATATAATATAACTGTTTTGTAGAAATTAAATGAAAGGAATGTAAACCTAGACTAGTTGCATGGAATCAAATGCAAGAAAGCAAAGTTATACTATTGCATCCAAAGTAAACTCCAATCTATTTCCAGAAACCATCAAGTGCTCAAAAGGAATCAATGCAAACCATTTCTATGTTATTTAGCTCATGATCAAAATAGTAAATCCTAATTGCAGATTTAAAACTACCATGACGAAAAGATGATGTTCAAAAGGTATATGTCTCTTACAGTTGGATTCCAAGGCTTCGGGGACATTGCTAAGTGATAAAAAGATAAAAATAGGCTTAAGAGGAAATTTTGGCCAAGTTTTGATCAATTATGTGAAGTGGAATAGGATGCTACAAGATTTCTATGGGATTGCATCCAAAAACATTCTAAGGACTCTAGAAGTGATCTGATGGTGGGGAAATATGGTGGAAGGTTGTAGATGAGTGTAGAGGACCTTGCTAATCTTAGATCTACTCAGTGACCCATCTTGCATAAGGGGAAAATTCAAACTAATGGTCTAGGGAACCAAATTTGTAGAATATTGAGTTAGTCAATCGATCTAAGCATCCAAATGCCTAAGTTAATTATGTGAAAATACTATGCAGTAATTTTTTTTATTAAGTTGGGTGTTTTTAAGCTTCAATCCAAATAGAAATAATATACATCGAATGAATTTGAAAACTATATTTCCCAACATGGGATAAGACATCAAACAACCGTGCCTTATAATCCCCAACAGAACGGAGTAGTTGAAAGAATGAACAGGATAATCTTAAATATGGTACGTTTAATGATGTTTTTCCAGAATGTTAAGCTGACATTTTGGGATGATGTAGTTCCATGTGCTATGCATATAAAGAATAGGTGTCCATCTCATGCTATCAAAAACAAGACTGCCTATGAAATGTGGTATGGCCACATTCCTTCGATGAGGCATCTTTGGGTTTTTGGTTCCACCTGTTATGTCTTGGTACCTAAGGAATGGAGAAACAAACTCGGTGCAAGGAGTTGCAAATGTATCTTCTTGGGGTACTCAAATAAATCCAAAGCATATTGTCTCTATGATGAAGTTAATAAGAAGATTATAATATCTAGAGATGCAGTATTTCTTGAATCTTCCAAGACTGACAATGTTACATCAAATATTTTCGGACAAAACCACATTTAGATTATAAAGATGGCGCTTTTCGAACCACCTATTGTGGTTCATCATCAGGACAAATATGGATAGCTGAAATATAAAACTAATAAATAGTAGAAATGCAACGTATTAATCCCAACAATCAATTTTTTTAATTTATTATGAACATTAGAAAAAATATAATAAAGTCAAATTTAAAAAATAAAAATAATGAAAAGGCCTTAAAAATAGGAAATAATACTAAAGAATTAAAATAAAAATTAGAAAATATATATTATTAGTTTTATATTATACTATTATTTCTAAATAAATTTACAAAGAAATGGAAGGTAAGAAAATTAACTAAAAAGTCAAGGAATAATGAAAAGAAAATATAAAAATAAAAGTATAGATCTTAGAAACATTAATAGAAATATTAACTCAAGAAAGAAGTCGAAAAAAATAAAAATATAAAGAGGGAGATTATTTATTTAATGTATAGGTGAATAAAATAATTTCAATTTTGTTGTTATAAATAATTTTATTATTATAATAATTTTTGTTATGTTTCCAAAAAATAATTAATTAATTAATTAAAAAATGGGAATAAAGAGAGGGGATCCAACAACGAATAACCTTCCAACCATCATCCCTATTTAGCGTCTTAGACATTTTCTCAATCTTGATGACCTCCCTAAACTTACAATGATGGAAGTGATTAATCTTAGCAATAACCTAGGAATCCTCAATACTAATGTGGTGCTTAGTCTTCTGATGCAGCAGCATCGGATCTGGCCAGCAATGTGGAAAATTGTCCACATGTTGTGGCCTGATAGGGTGAAATCCATTTACTGTGCGTTAAATTCCAATTGCTAAAGAAGTCGATTTCATAAATAATTAGTTATTATTGTCATAGGTGTGTTACAACAGGTGTAAGTGAGCGCTGCTAGTTAGGAGTTTTACTTGTTAGAATTTTTAAATGTAAAGATTGTGTATCGATTAGTTAGTAGGCAATGTAATAAAAAAAAAAACGAAGAGATTTCCTTCGTGTGGAAGTTATTTTTGATGTGTGATCTCTTATTAGCTCAGATCAGATCAGAGCGCCGAAAAATTGTAACCGTAAATCCTCGAAATCGTGGCATCGGAGTTGATATGAAGTGTTAGTTGTGGTAATGAAAAGTCGAGTGAATTGAAATCCTCTGCCAGTTCATGCATTGGAGCGTAATGATTCCAGAATTCTTGTGGAAGATCTTGATTACAGTTGCATAGAATCGGTTTGTGTGACCGTCGATGGAGGAGATGCCTTGTAACGTGTTGAATTTCGGTCAATGGATATTCACAAATGTAAAACCATGTTAATTGTTGGAAAAAATAAGGTTGCTGAAGCGATGGATGTGTTGCGCAATGTGTCGCAGCAAGCAACTGCCCCAGCAGAAGAACTTACAGCCTTATCTTTGAATGATCCTCTTGTGTCTTGAGAAAATGTTGCTTTTCGTGTGAAGTTCTGGCAGTGCTGCTTAGTACATTTATTTTCTAATAATTGAGCTTGATACTTAGTTAAATTTAAATACTTGATATCCTGGCTTTTTAGCTATGGGTGCATATACCTACAATTTTCCCTTTTTTCCGAGACATAATCCTTGCTTGCAATCTGTACAGGCATAAGATCTGTTTTAGATTTTAGTGTAACGGTGGCAGAATTAGGGAGGTACTTTGGATGAAGGGAGTGTTTATGTGGTCGCTGATCTGTAACCTTTGAGACGTAGTCTGGAAGCACCTTTCTAATACAACATTCCAGCGATCAATTTCCAGAATGTGAAACGTATCAATTTTAAGAGTTTTCTAAATGTATTTTTATATGAGATAAAAGCGTTTTGTTTCTTTTTAACGCAGATATAAAAGAATGTTAGTGTTTATATTGTGCGCCCTGTATGAATGTATGAAAAAGAGATTCAGAACCTGTGTGGATGGGTAGAATAGGATTTATATTTCAACATTCCAGCGTTTAGAAGTTAACCAGGAGTTTTGTTTTGTATCTACTGAATGATATTGTTCATAATACTATAGGAGTGCACCAGCATTTTCAGATTCATCATTTTTGGTATCAGAGCCAAAAGTTACAGGTGGTTGCAACCAAGATGCCGCCAAGGTGAGGAATTCGTCGAGGAAGACCAGAACCAAATGCAGTCCTGATAGAAGAAGTTCGGAGACTGCGTGAACGAATGGAGACAATGGAGACAGCCCAGAGAAGAGCACTTGATGAGAGAACTGAGAGTTCTTCAAAAGAATCTGGTGAAGAGGTGGAAGCAGGAGAAGAAAATGAAACTGCCAAAGTCCTCAAGATGCTAGCAAAAGTTGGAAGCAAACCCAAGATAGAAATTCCTACGTATGAAGGAAGTTTGAATGCATAAGAGCTCATGGATTGGATTAGATCCATAGATCAGTATTTCGATTATGAAGAGGTTGAGGGGAATACAAGGGTGAAGTTTGCAGTCACTAGACTGAAGGGCCATGCAGCCATCTGGTGGGACGAGTTACAAACATCAAGAGCGAGAAAGGGGAAATCTAAGATCAAGCAGTGGGATAAAATGGTAAGCAAACTGAAAGCCAAGTTTTTGCCTAAAGACTATCATTTGAATCTTTTTAAGCAGATGCAAAATTTGAAGCAGAAAGGAATGTCTGTTAAAGAATATACTGAAGAATTTTACAGGTTAAGCATCAGAACAGGGCATGTAGAAGATGATCTAGAGAAAGTAGCCAGATACGTTAACGGGCTAAGGTATGAGATCCAAGATGAGATTAGCCTGTTAAGTTTGAAAACTGTTGAAGATGCCTATCAAGCAAGTTTGAAAGCAGAGGAGAAAATATTGCGGAAACAGAGTCAAAGAAACAGAGGAAGGAGCTCAGCAAGAGGTAGAGGATCATCCAGATCCAGAGGAACACAGCATCAGTTTGAAGCAGGAAGTTCAAGCAGCAGATCACCACAGATGGGTGACTCTAGTAGAGGGAGATCTGTGCCCAGAGGAAGAGGGCGGGGAAGAGATGTTAGGTGTTATACCTGTGGAGAATGGGGACATATGTCGCGGAACTGTCCTCATAACAAATCAGCAAGCCAGAGGGGTGCAAATGTGGCTGAGGCAAAGCCGGAACCACCTCGACTTGTAGAGAAGGAAGAACCACCAGAGGAACATGAATCATTGCTGCTCAGAAGAACTTTGTTGAGATCAGAAAAAGAGATTGGAGAACCTGCGCAAAGGAAGAACTTGTTCTGGACTACATGCAAATCAAAGGGTAAGTGTTGTAAGGTTATAATTGATAGCGGGAGCACTGACAATCTTGTGTCTACAGAGATGGTGGAAAAGCTTGGGTTAACAAAGAAAGCGCATCCTGCACCTTACAAAGTATCTTGGCTTCAAAAGGGTTATCAAGTCATTGTAACATAACAGTGTAATGTGGAAATGCAGATTGGCACATACAGAGATGTGATTTTATGTGACATAATGCCCATGGATGTATGTCACGTGTTATTGGGGAGGCCTTGGCAATTTGACAGAAAGGCGATTCATGACGGAAGAAGAAATACATACACCATAGAAAAGGATGGAGTTAAACATACGTTGCTGCCAGTGAAGAATGATGTTGATAAAGAGCTGCCTGAAAATAGTATTATGTTGATAAGTGGTAAGGAACTGCTACAGGGGGTTGATAAAAGCAAAGAGGTGCATTTCGCTATCGTGGGAAGGCCAAAGGTAATTTTAACCTCCACAAATTTAAATGATTTGCCTGAAGAGATTCAATCTGTTTTAAATAGTTACATGGATATCATTGTGGACGAATTGCCAAATGAATTACCACCGATTAGAAGTATAAGTCACCATATTGACTTAATACCAGGAGCAAGTCTACCTAATAAAGCTGCATATAGATTAACTCCTCAGGAAAATGCAGAAGTTGCAAGACAGGTTCAAGAACTGATGGACAAGGGGCTGATTCGAGAAAGTCTGAGTCTGTGTGCTGTGCCAACGGTGCTTAGTCCGAAAAAGGGAGGAGAATGGCGCATGTGCACCGATTCCAGAGCTATCAACAAGATAACAGTCAGGTATAGATTTCCTTTGCCTAGAATGGATGATTTAATGGATTGTTTAAGTGGATCCAGGTACTTTACTAAGATAGATCTGAAAAGCGGGTATCATCAGATCAGAATTTGGGAAGGCGATGAATGGAAAACAGCTTTCAAAACCAACAGTGGATTGTATGAGTGGTTAGTGATGCCTTTTGGGCTCACTAATGCGCCCAGCACATTCATGAGACTAATGAATGAGGTTCTGGAAGAATATACAGGTAAATTTGTTGTTGTTTACCTTGATGATATCCTAGTTTTCAGCAAAATTAAAGAGGAGCATTTGGAACACTTGAAGTTAGTTTTGAAAACTCTACAGAAAGGGAAACCACTAATCAATCTGAAGAAATGTAGTTTCATGAAAGAGGAGCTGGTATGTTTGGGATTTGTGATTTCCAGAGATGGTTTGAAAATGGATCCGGAAAAGGTACAAGCAATCAAAAACTGGCCTACTCCCAGGAGTGTCTTTGAGGTAAGAAGTTTCCATGGACTTGCTAGTTTCTACCGAAAATTTATAAGGGGATTTAGTCAACTTTGTGCACCAATCCTTGAGACAATCAAGGAGGTCAATCAGCCATTTCGATGGACAGAAGCAGCTGATAGGAATTTTAATTTGTTGAAAAGAAAGATAACAGAAAAGCCTATTCTAGCCTTACCAAATTTCGAGAAAGTCTTTCAAGTGGAAACCGATGCAAGTGGAGAAGCAGTTGGTGCGGTGCTAAGCCAAGAGCAAAGGCCGATAGCATATTTCAGCGAGAAGTTAAATGATGCAAAGAAAAAATATTCTTCTTATGCTAAAGAATCTTACGCTATTGTGCAGGCATTAAAAAAGTGGAGGCATTACTTGCTACCGAAGGATTTCATCTTATATTCAGACAACCATGCTTTGCAGTTTATTAATAATCAGCCAAAGCTAAATCAGAAGCACGCCAAATGGGTGGAATTTCTGCAAAGTTTCACTTTTGTAATAAAGCATAAAAGTGGTAAGTCTAACAAAGTGGCAGATGCATTGAGTAGAGTAAGTTTTCTTTTGCAAGAATTTAAAGTGGGTGTTGTAGGATTTGATGAAATGATAGAAATGTACAAAGATGATGAGGATTTTAAAGACATCTACACAACAGTGCAGAATTCGGTGAGCAATAACAGAAGTCAATGGATGGATTACCTTGTTCAAGGAGGCCCGTTATTTAAAAGCAACAAATTATGCATTCCTAAATGTTCCATGAGAGAGAACATCATTAAAGAGAAGCACAGTGGAGGATTGTCTGGTCATTTTGGACAAGACAAAACTTTCGCTCAGGTGAATGCTTTTTATTATTGGCCTAAAATGCAAATCGATGTTAAAAAGTTTGTTGAGAAATGCAGGGTATGTCAGTATGCCAAAGGAAGGAGTCAAAATACCGGACTATATCAGCCATTTCCCATACCAAATCGACCATGGGATGCAATGAGTATGGACTTTGTTTTGGGTTTACCAAAAACTCAGAGAGGAAACGATTCTATTTATGTTGTTGTAGACAGCTTTTCTAAAATGGCTCATTTTATTGCTTGTAAGAAGACTAATGATGCCACACACATAGCAAATTTATTATTTTCAGAGATTGTAAGATTGCATGGTTTGCCTGTAAGTATTGTATCAAAGCGAGACACTAAATTTGTAGGGCATTTCTGGAGGACACTTTGGAAGAAACTGGGAACTAAACTCAGTTTTAGTTCAGCTTACCATCCTCAAACATATGGTCAAACTGAAGTTGTAAACAGAAGCTTGGGGAATATATTAAGAAGTTTGGTATATCAGAATCCCAAACAGTGGGATTTGGCATTATCTCAAGCTGAATTTGCTTACAATGACACACCAAACCGAAGCACTGGAATGAGTCCATTTCAGATTGTCTTTGGAATGCATCCGAGAGGAGTATATGAGCTAAGAGACTTGGGGAAACAGGAAGCTAGAAGTGCAAGTGCTGAAGATTTTGTTGAACAAATGCAGAAACTACAGGAAGAGGTTAAAGGTAAACTACAGGAAAGCAGCAAGAGATACAAGCAGAGAGCAGATTTGAGAAGGAGAGAAAAAGAGTTTCAGGTAGGAGATTTGGTCATGGCATATTTGAGGAAAGAAGGATTTCCTACAAAAACTTACAATAAGCTGAAACTGAAGAAGATAGGACCCTGTAAAATCAAAAGGAAATTTTCGGCCAATGCATATGAGATTGAGTTGCCGGAAGGGATCGGAATATCTCCCATTTTTAATATTGCAGACTTGTATCCATTCCGAGAGCCAGAAACAGAATTGCAGACTGAAGCTACAGATGATGAAGTTCAAGCTATGGATTGGGAAGAACGGGTACCAAAAACATTCAAGAAAGAAGTTGAAGCTGTCTTAGATCCAAGAAAACTTGAGGACAAACATATTTTCAGTATCTTGTCAAGTGGAAAGAGCAGCCAATGGAAGATTCCAGTTGGTTGACAGCAACTGAATTGCAGAAATACGGTATAAATCCTGAAAGTTTAAAGAATCAATCTTTTCTTCTCTGGGAGTCTGATGCAGGAGCATCGGATCTGGCCAACAATGTGGAAAATTGTCCACATGTTGTGGCCTGACAGGGTGAAATCCATTTACTGTGCGTTAAAGTCAAGTTGCTAAAGAAGTCGATTTCATAAATAATTAGTTATTATTGTCATAGGTGTGTTACAACAGGTGTAAGTGAGCACTGCTAGTTAGGAGTTTTACTTGTTAGAATTTTTAAATGTAAAGATTGTGTATCGATTAGTTAGTAGGCAATGTAATAAAAAAAAAAACGAAGAGATTTCCTTCGTGTGGAAGTTAGTTTTGATGTGTGATCTCTTATTAGCTCAGATCAGATCAGAGTGGCGAAAAATTGTAACCATAAATCCCCGAAATTGTGGCATCGGAGTTTATATGAAGTGTTAGTTGTGGTAATGAAAAGTCGAGTGAATTGAAATCCTCTGCCAGTTCATGCATTGGAGCGTAATGATTCCAGAATTCTCGTGGAAGATCTCGATTACAGTTGCATAGAATCAGTTTGTGTGACCGCTGATGGAGGAGATGCGTTGTAACGTGTTGAATGTCGGTCAATGGATATTCACAAATGTAAAACCATGTTAATTGTTGGAAAAAATAAGGTTGTTGAAGCGATGGATGTGTTACGCAATGTGTCGCAGCAAGCAACTACCCCAGCAGAAGAACTTGCAGCCTTATCTTTGAATGATCCTCTTGTGTCTTGAGAAAATGTTGCTTTTCGTGTGAAGTTCTGGCAGTGCTTCTTAGTACATTTATTTTCTAATAATTGAGCTTGATACTTAGTTAAACTTAAATACTTGATATCCTGGCTTTTTAGCTGTGGGTGCATATACCTACAATTTTCCCTTTTTTCCGAGACATAATCCTTGCTTGCAATCTGTACAGGCATAAGATCTGTTTTAGATTTTAGTGTAACGGTGGCAGAATTAGGGAGGTACTTTGGATGAAGGGAGTGTTTATGTGGTCGTTGATCTGTAACCTTTGAGACGTAGTCTGGAAGTGCCTTTCCAATACAACATTCCAACGATCAATTTCCAGAATGTGAAACGTATCAGTTTTAAGAGTTTTCTAAATGTATTGTTATATGAGATAAAAGTGTTTTGTTTCTTTTTAACGCAGATATAAAAGATTGTTAGTGTTTATATTGTGCGCCCTGTATGAATGTATGAAAAAGAGATTTAGATCCTGTGTGGATGGGTAGAATAGGATTTATATTTCAACATTCCAGCATTTAGAAGTTAACCAGGAGTTTTGGTTTGTATCTACTGAATGATATTGTTCATAATACTATAGGAGTGCGCCAGCATTTTCAGATTCATCATCTTCCCTGCATGCTCAACCATAGCTAAGGAGCGAGTCCTACAGTGCTTTATGTCATCCACATGTTCCTAAATCCTTTGCTTGATGGAACGACCAGTTTCCCCAATGTAGGGAGACTCACAAGAACATGGGATCAAATACACACCTTTCATGTCTTTTGGATACATCGAGTCTTTGACTGATCTTAGGGAGCTTTGAATTGTGTTCAAGGATTTGAAGGTGGAATAAACATTGTGTTTCCTAAGAACCCAAGCAATTATGTATGTAGTACCTTGAATAAAGGGAAGCAGAACATTGGAAGCAAATTCTCTAGGTTCTTTCTTAACCTTCAGACCTTTGTTTTATTTTTGAAAAGATTTGATACCTACCGATATGCTATAGCCATTCAATACAAAAACATTAAGGAGATGATTTTTCTCATCCTCTAAGTGATTTTCGTCAGACACCCGCAAAGCACGAGTAGATAAATTGTTTACAACCCCCACCTTTTGTGATGGATTAATCCATTACATCTCTACTATTTATTGGTTCTATGTTTCAGCTATCCATTTATGTCCTAGTGATGAACCATAGTAAGTGGTTCAAAACTAATCGAATTTATATTCTAAATGTGATTTTGTTCGAAAATATTTGATATAAATCATGAATAACAAAACACTGACAATGTTGTTGAGCAGCAACCTGATTGCTTGGATAGATTTGGACGTGCAAAGTCTTTTCGATAGTTTGATAATGAGATTCCATGTCTTGAAGGGGGAATCCCTATAATGGATCAATCTATGGAATCTTCTTCAGAAGAACTCTCTCCCTCGCATCAAGATTCAGCCACTGATGACACTTTGAGTGATATGATTGACAAAATTGGTAGACTAAATCTTGATTTAGCTGCATCTCATTCAATTGAGAAGCCTGGGCCATCTCAGAAAGATCCTCTAAAATGGCTGGCAAAGACACTTGAAAGGTTTTGTCTTGATGAGGTTGGAAAGACAGGAACAAGAAGCTCAACTAGACAAACTAGAGGCAGTGTAAACGATCTTGATTCACCTATTGATATGGATGTTTCTTATGATTTTGAATTGAATTTGTCTACAAATTTCGAACCAACTTCCTTCAAAGAAGTTGCTTCTCATGATGGATGGAAAGAAGTCATGCAGAAAGAATATGATGCTTTGATAAAGAAGGCACCTGGAAGCTGGTTGATCCTCCATTAGGAACCAAACCAATTGGTTGCAAGTGGGTCTTCAAGGAAGAGTATAAAGTAGATGGCTCACTTGAAAAGCATAAATCTAGGTTTGTGGAAAAAGGTTTTGCATAGAAGGAAGGGGTTCATTATGAGGACACTTTTTCTCCCACAAAAAAATGGGCTACCATCCAGACACTCTTTGCCTTGGCAACTTAGAATGGTTGGAAAGTCCATCAAATGGATGTAAAAATTGCTTTCTTGAATGGAGATCTGAAAGTGAATGTTTTTATGTCCCAACTAGAAGGATTTGTTATGAAGGGTCAAGAACACAAAGTATGCAAGCTTGTAAAATCTTTGTATGGCCTCAAGAAAGCACCACAAACCTAGTACGAGAAGTTAATTGAACATCCTCTTAAACTCAATTTCAAACATTTTGATCTTGATGATGCAACTTTGTTTATCAAGAAATTTGGCAAAACGGTTGTATATCTTATGGTGTATGTAAATGACCTTTTGATGACAGGAAACGATGAGAACTACATTGCATCCATAAAGAAAGAACTGAGAAAAGGTTTTGAAATGACATATTTGGGCTATGTTCACTACTATCTTGGTAATGAAGTAACTCAACATCCAAAGTTTATATTCCTCTCTTAGAAGAAGTACATTGGAGATCTATTGAATAGGTTTGGCATGGTTCAGTGCAATCCTTTAATTACTCCAATGGAATAGAACTTAAAGCTCACATCCATTGAAGGAAAAGAATTTGAGGATGCAACAAAGTATAGAGAGATCATAGGAAGTATCAACTACCAGACTCCTACCAGACCAGGCATTTCATTTTTTGTTGGAATCCTCTCCAAGTTTATGCAAAAGCCTTGTGAGGGTCATTGGTCCGGTGTAAAAAGAGTTCTAATTACTTGAAGGGAACTCAATACTTTAGACTCAAGTATACATAGGTGGGTGACTTCAACTTGATTTGATACTCTGGTTTAGATTTCGATGGAGATAAAGAAACTAGGGTATCTACTTCAGGTTATGTTATGAGTCTTGGATCAGGAGTTATCTCCTAGAGGTCACACAATGAGTGAGTTCCAGCAGTTTCCACAATTGAGGCAAAATATGTGGCAGTAGCTGAAGCAATGAAGAAAATTGTGTGGCTCAAGAAAATTCTGGAAGATTTACAAGAGAAACAAGTGCGTTCAACTCCTCTTTTGATTGACAGTACCTTTGCAATAAAGTTGTCCAAGAACCCAAAGTTCCATGATCAAACCAATCACATTAGTACAAAATATCATCTAATTTGACATCATGTTGAGGCCAAGACAATCCATCTACGACAATGTTCCATGAATGAGCATATTGTAGACATATTTACCAAAGCACTTGGAAGGGAAATTTTTGAAAGATTCATAGTGATGCTTGGACTTGCCAACATCCATTCAGATTAAGGGAGGGAATGTTGACACCTAATCTGAAAGGATTTGAAATATTATAAATAGTTCCGGCTATCCATTAAAGAAAACCAAGAGATCTTGGAATTGGAATCCCAAGAGTCTCTCCACTCATGTATATATTCATGATCTAACTAATGCAATAAAAAATTTATTCATGGAGTTACCCTTTTTGCCTGACATGAACATATTAAAGCTAAAATAAAACATTATTAAGTGTATAAGGAGAGATTGAATTAGCCTTTATGTTCCTAATAAAGGTTATATGGGCCTTAATTTGTATCTAATTTAGAGGCCCATCATACCCCCTACTGAAATTGTTGCTCATCCTTTGAAAAACCTACCTAACTTCCTTGCTCTATTGTTCTTCATGTATGCTTCTAATAAATTTTCTAACATGCCATACTAATGTGGATGTAGCTTCCCCTGTTAGATGGAAGCCTACATGCTCTTCAATTATTTCCTTTGCCTATGGATTAGCCTATATTTTTTTTTCATTTCCCTTTGATTATTTCTTTGATTCCTCCCCCTTAAATAGTAGCTTTTTATTTTTCTAAATCCTCCTCCGATGGCTTCAATAAAATTTTATCAAAGTGGAACAATGAGCTTCTCTTTTCTACTACAAGGTTCTAGAAATTTATGTGCAATAGGGGTTACGGAGGCATGAATAAAATGGACAGTATTTTTATGATGCTTAAGAGAGGGAAAGACTCATAATGTAGCTCAATTCAATTTCATGTCATCCACTTATCATGCCCATCTCAAAAATACCCATACTTTATTTTTCTTCCTTCCCAAAATTACAATAGAGACAAATACATTATATGCTTCTAAAAATTTGAAGAGTTTTTGAAGTCCTCTCATCAAAAAGTGATCAAGTCCTTCATTGATGTTTCCCTTAAATTCCTAACATTTGGATGGAAATAATGCTCAAAATCGGGACTCTTGTAGCTCCCTGGAACTTTCTTGTAGCACACTATGATTCTCCCGTAGCACCCTATAAATTTCCTGTAGCAGTGATCTACAAATCGTGTAGATTTCTTGTGCAGTGGAGGCTATTGTAGCCGAAGAAATTTTTTACAATCTTGTTTCAAAGTTGAGGAAAGAAAACTTACAACATGCTCCCCTACCCTATTCAACACACCATGTTCATCTAATCCAATTGTTTTTCTTACTGGAATTCACACTGTAAATTTCTAGAGTGTTTTTCTTGATGAATAAGTTGTTCTTGGAATACTTATGCCAAATGTTGGAGAGGAGGAATTTCTACTTACATTTCCTCTAAATATTTCCTTGTGTCTCAAGGCTTGGATGATTGTATTGGGTGAAATTGGCTTTCCTGTAGCACTGTTGCAGCTTCATGTATCAACCTGTAGAATCCTGTAGCAGCTTGTCTATATCCTATGACAATGCCTGTAAGTTGTCAGTATGCATGCCAAGAGGTGGTCTAGGTGATGATGGTTAATTACTTGAAAAATATACACTATAAATTGTTGAAACGTTTTGAGAATGTTACCATCATCCTTATGCATCTCCCCATAAAATAGCTTGGCCAATGGATGCATGGTTTTCGAGATATGGTCAAGATAATTTTTGCCTAGTGTTTTTTTCAATTCTATAATATCTTGTAGTGTCACATAACTTTCCTGTAGTAGTTATAGGATAGAAATAAAAATGAATGGAAAGGCTTGGGAATGATGGGTGAAGGTTGGAAATGGATGAGTGTGATGGATTGACATGGCCTTGGTCCTGTTGGAGCATCTCGACAAAGGAGGCGAAAGCTCAAGGTTGACTATTTTTTACTTCCTACATGCCTCGCTACTCTTCTTATTTTTTGTGGTGATGACCTATTTCTTTTCCTTAGGTAGGCGGGGAAGTACCTACATGCAAACAATTAGATGTAAATGGAACAAAAAAAAATTATTTTTTTCATTTTTCTTTAGGCCTACTGCCTGCCTCAGTGAGGTTTTCAACAAGAAGGTTTGCCTAGGTGCCTCTAAAGAGGCTTTCACCCAAGATCCTTTTTTTTTTCAACTCACTAATCGCCTCACAGAGGTTTTCAACTAGTGAGCTGATCTCAGACACCTCAAAGGAGGTTTTCACCCGATATCTTTATTTTTTTTCTCTTTTTTTTAAGCATAGGAATACTTCCAATGGAGCCATGTACGTACCACGAAGACAAATACACTCATATTCAGGTTCGAAATATGTGTTTTGAGATATACTAACATGAGAGAGACCGGCTGCTTTGAATGAGATGAGATCAAGAATTGTTGAAGAATAGTGTGTTGTTGCAACTTAATGATTGTCTGGAACCAAATTTCAATATATTTGTGATGCCCTTGGTTCACTTGCTTATTTGGATCACTTTTGTGTCCTCTTCTACCATGACATTCAAATCTTCTTCTTTTTGTTGATTATTCTCTTGAACACATAAAGGATCTGATGGTAAGCATAATGGAACTTTCTCGATCTTTAATTCTAATGTCTGCTCTCCATCAAATGCAGTGCAGGATTCTTTGGTCTCCTCATTTGAATCTTCTTTTCCTAGATGTTGTCCTTCAATGACATCAAGAGAATCTATTTTTTGTAATACTCCTCCTGGTCTAAGATGAATGCCATTTAGACCAAGAGGAGTTGTTTGAAAGTGTTGTACCTAAACATTGTAAGTGGGTTGAGCTACTTTATTGTTTGGGTTCAGAAATGGTTGTACAAGTAGTTGAGTGGGAGTGGATCTTTGAGATGGATGTGGTTGAGGTTGTGGTTGTGGCGGAGGTGGATGGTATGGATAACAGGGAGTTGGGTATGGTGGATATTGAGGAAAATATTAAGGATATTGTGGATTTCTTGTATAAGGTCCTTGCCAAAATTGTTTCCAAGATTATTTTTGGGGATGAGATGGCCAAGGTTTCCAAGGAAAGGGTGTTTCCCAATTACTTTGAGATTCTTTTGTGTAACCTTGAAATTGTGAATTAGGATCTTGCATCATACCGGGTTGAATAGGCTTCCATGGCCTTCTTGGAGCTACATGACAAAGTTGCTTTGGTGTTTGATTTTCTCCACGTCCTCCTAGTAAACTTCCTTCAACTCTAGTAATGATGGGTAATCTTTAGTAGCATGTGATTTTGCATAGATAAAAAAATTTCAGCATCCTCTTTTTGCTCATTTTTTACTCTTGACATATCTACTTGTTCACTTAAAATGCTAAGAATTCTAGTTTTAAAGTTATCTAGCAAATTACCAAGTTCAACTTCACTTACCGATCTCAGTGCTAATTTATTTTTTCAAGCCCTTCCTCTTGATATGCGCTTGCATATTTCACAAATTTCTTCAAATGATAATTTGAATACATCAACTCTACTAATTAGATTAAGGAGATTTATCCACTCATCCCTAATTGTTCTAAGTAATAGGGTTTTTAGTGTGTCAAATCCTAAATGATGTAATTTTGTCTTGTTAACGTTATACATGAATCTCTCTATTAGATCCTCAAGGCTCTCATTTTATTTTTGAGACATTCTAAAGATTTCCTCTTTAAGATCTTGATCTTTATATTTTTATAGATATATCCTTTGCATATCATTCATGATATTATTTAATTAATCCCTAAACTCATGAACCATTTAAGAGCTCTATCCTTCAATGTTGCCGGAAACAATCTCAATATTTGAGTGTTAATAAGTAACCATTAGATTTACAAAGTATTTCAATTTCAAAGAGAAAGGTTTTTGGATCTTCTAACTTCATACCATGGAAGCTGGGAAGAAACGATGGATGGATGTTCTTCATATGAATGTTGACAATTGTTAATTTTAGGCAACAATGGTATTTTCTATGCTTTTAGAGCAATTTTACTTCAATTTGTTTATTAGCCTAGTATCAATATTCACATTAGTATCTAGGGACAAACACCAATGTGGGGAAACCCTTGATCAAATCTTCTCTTAGTCTTCAATAGTTCAACAAATAGAGATAGTACAATTTACAAATCTGATAATTTATAACAGTAGCAAAAGAGCCCTAACTAGAAAAGTCATTGTTGGTCAACAAGGCAGATTTGACCCTCAGCAAATTGGTCAACTTCAGTCAACTTCGGCCTCCAAACAGCAAGATAAAACAACCCTCAAAATAGTCAAATTCAACCTAGTCAAAGTTTGGTTAAATAGCCCACCGGAGGTCATCCCTAGCTGCAGTTAACGTTGTTCAACAGTCAATGTTTAGCCTCGATTTCTATGCCTAGAAATGTGGCCTACCCAAACAGAGATAGACCTCACAAAAACGCAGTCAAAGGCGATCAACTCATACTGGTCAACGCTTGGTCAAACTATCTAGAAATTCGGTCTCCTGAAATTTCGCTCTCCTGAAATTTTGGACGTGTGGAGAGAGAGGCCCTGAAATTCATACACAATCAATGAGGAGAGAGAGAGGCCCCAAAATTCATACCCAATCAATGAGGAGAGAGAAAGAGAGATGTGTGAAGATGAGTGTGTCCAAATGAGGCTAAGTCACCTTCTATTTATATGCAATGTTCAGGATGAACAGACGTGGTTGTTGGGCTTCCGAGCCTACATAAGTTTGTTGACCGACCTTGACAACTTGAACATAATAAAATAAATTTATAACTTCATTTGTACATGTCATAATCAGATGATCTTTAGATCAATCATACATCTCTCGAAGAGAAGAATCCAAGAAAAATATCAGCTGTCATAAATAAGATGACCCATGTGGAGTTTGGCCCTAGTTTCCAATTTTAACAATATTAGTATCTTGAATGGGAAATCCAAGAGGATCTTCCTCATCATCTCCATCCTTTTTTTCTACCTTCTTTGCCACCACCTATTCTTTTACTTGCAAAAGTGGATGGTGATGTGGTTCTTACTGCACCACGTGATTAAATGGGGGGCTTTTGGTGTTGGAGAAGTAATTTTTTGTTTTTATAAATTTTTGAATTAGAATGCTAATGCAATGCAATTTATTGTTTTTGAAATGAAATATGTCTATTGCAAAAAAAAAAAAAAAAAAAAAAATGTTCTCGCAAAAAGTAAAAGAAATGAATCAACTAGGGAAGAAAACAATGCATACTTTGACACCTCCTTAGCAACAATGCCAAAAATTAATGAGCCCTAGTATTGCAACAATAATGTTGCAACTCCCAAGGCTATCAACTTTAATTTATCAACCAAGGTTTTGTACAAACTTAAGAGGTGACATCACTATTTGTGCAGCATGCAATGTGTCTTTCTTACGTTGATATGATGTAATGAAATGAATTGAGATGTGCAGGGACCATTCTATAAACTCACAGAAGGTAATCTACTGAATTTGACTTTGCAAGGAAGGAAATGTGTTAAATTTTAAAGTATGTTATATGCTTGCAATAATTCCTTCAATGTATTATTAGCCCAATAACAACTTTACTTTAGATTCAAATAGGAATCACATTAAAAATTCAGTAGCATTCACTTTAGATCATCACTGAAAGTAAATGTAGATAGAACATAAACAACAAGAAGATATGAGATGATAAGCGAATTATGGAAAATGAAAAATTTCAAGTGAATCTTATACTTGATATACCTAAGAGACACGTCTCTTTGTAAATTGGATCATGTACCTTTGTAAATTAAATTCTAGTAAGTTTGCACATTTACATTTTTACCGATATTTGTTCAAGTGTTGAAGAACTCGTAAATAGTGGTGGGCGGTAAATTATGGTAAATATAATATTTGCATGAGTGTGAGTTATTTTCAATGAATGGTCATGTCCAAAGGATTGAAAGAAGGTCACAAGACCATGCCACTCTTGCCAAAATGATAGAGGCAAATCCTCATGTCCATGGATAGGACCCTTACCAGGATTTATCCTTAGTGATCAAGCTATTGAACATCATGCATCCTAGTCATAGGGAATATAGTAGAGCCTGGTGCATCCTTCAGTAGTACTAACTAACCTAACCACTTTTCCCAACTTATTAGCCAAATGAGAGGTACTTCTCAATTGTCTCAGACTACAAGGGTAGGATGTATGTTGGGGTTTCCACTGGGGAAGGTGAACCACTCACCCTATTTTCATATAGTTTACTACATAGGGGAAGGTGAACCACCCACCCTATTCTCACATGTTGGGATATGTACTTCATAGGGCAAGTTGAACCACTCACCTTGTGCTCATATACCTCTAAGAAGTACCCTAGGCCCCCAGGAGCTCTTAGAGATCAATGTCCATGACTCCAAGTATCTCTTTGAGGGCTAAGAACATGGTCTTTCCAAAAGGATTTGTGAGGATTTCAACAACTTCTTCATTCGGCGTGATGTGTTGGAGGCTTATTGTTCCCCGTTGTACCATATCTCAGATAAAATGATACCTAATATCAATATGCTTGAATTAGTCGTGGAACATGAAATACTATGAAAGGTGAATCCCACTTTTATTGTCACAATAAATTATGGTGGTATCCAACACATCCTCAAATAGCTCACTAAAGAGATTCCTCAATTAAATGGCTTTACAACAAGTTGTACTAGCTGCAATATATTCAACCTCAACGGTGCTTAGTGCAACATACTTTTGTTTTCAGCTCATCCATGAGATGGAAGCGAATCGCAAAGAGAAATAACATCCAGATGTGCTTTTGCTATCCACCGCATTGCCGACCCAATCGACATCAGTATATTTGTGTAATCTTAGATCCCTGGTAGTGTACCTCATTCCATGGTTGATAGCACCATGAAGATATCTTAGAAGATTCTTTGCAACAACCCAATGCATATGATGAGGCTCAACCATAAATTGACTCAATGTATTAACAACAAAGCACATGTCTAATCGTGTGTTCACCAAGAACATCAATGCTCCCACAAGTTATCTATATTTGGTAGGATTTGTCAAAATCAGACCAACAACACTTCCACATAGATTCTTGAAATTTAGTTTCGTCGGTGTAGTCACAAAATTGCAATCCAACATGCCACATCTTTCTAACAACTTCACAATATATTTTCCTTGAGAAAGGAAAATCTCACATGAATTTTTCCAGACCTCCAAGCCTAGGAAGTAATGCATCAATCCAAGGTCCTTCATCTTGAATTTATAAGTCAACTCCCTCTTACATTGATAAATGAGAGGTCTTCACTAGTGAGAAATAGATCATCGACATATAAAACCGAAATAAGTGGCATGTACTTTTCAACCTTGAAGTATAAGTTTGGATCAACATCGCTCCTTGTAAACCCCATCTTCATGAGATAGTAATCAATCCCCTCATAGCTTGCTTTATCCCATAGAGGGCTTTCTTCAATCTACATACATGAGTTTTTCTATCTTTCTCTTCAAACCCCCGAGGTTGTTCCAAGTAAACTTCTTCCTTAAGTGATCCATGTAAGAATGTGGTCTTGACATCCATTTTATGCATGCTCCATCCTTGATTTGCTACAAGAGAAACTATGGATCGATAGTGGTGTATCAGACATCTGGAGCAAAAATATCATCATAGTTGATTCCTTATTTTTGTGAGAAGCCATGACCCACAAATCTTGCCTTGTATTTCTTAGCACTTCCATCACCGCCATGTTTAATCTTGAAGATCCATTTCTAAGTGACTACAGACTTGTCCTTGGGTTTATGCACCACTTCCCATAAATTTTTCTTCATGATTGATTCATATTCCTCATCCATAGCATCTTTCCATACATGGTGCTTTACAGCTTCTTTGAAAGTGCAAGGTTTGATTTGAAAGATAGTACTCGTGGAAACCAAGTATCCTTGATACTTGTTACGCTTCTTACTTTCTCAAAAATTCCTCTTAGGGAAGCATGATTTTCTACATCTTGAAGCATAACTTGAAGCCATATCGGTCTTTTCTTTGAGATAGAGGGATCACAAGGAGGTGGGTCAAGTGGATCTATTGGGCCATCAATAATGGTAATAGGTTCATCCATCAGAGGTTCTTCTTGACTTTTAGCAACATCATCATCCTTCCTTGTGATGGGTAGATCCCTTGCTTTCCAAGGGTAGAGTCTTCATCAAAGGTAACATCTCTACTTACTAATACATTTCTTTGACTAGGTACATACATTCAATATGCCTTTAAATCTTCACTATATCCAACAAATACACCTCTCTTCCTAGAGGCTTCCAACTTGTTCATTTTCTCTTTTGGTACATGAAAATCTACAGGACAACTAAAGATTCTAAAATTTACAACATCAAGCTTCTTACCAGTGAATATTTCTTCAGGTGTCTTGAAATCCAAACTTTGATGAGGACTCATATTTTGAATGTACACATCAGTGTTCACAACTTCTCCCCATAAACACTTTGGTAGGGCTTGATCATGAATCATAGCATGGGTGGCTTCCATAATTGTACGATTCTTTCTCTTGGCAACTCCATTTTGTTGTGGGTTGTATGCAACAGTGACCTCCCTCTTAATACCCACCTCTTTGCAAAATCCATTGAATTCATTCAATCATATTTGGTTCCATTACCAGTTCTCAATGTCTTGATATGCTTGCTTGTATGATTCTCCACCAATGCTTTGAAAGAATGAAGCCATCTAAATACTTCATCCTTCCTCTTCAAGAAATAAATCCAAGTTTTGCGAGAGAAGTCATCCAAAAATATCACATAGTATAAGTGTCCTCCCAATGAAGTCACAGACAAAGGACTAGCCATGTCAGAATGGATCAATTGAAGAATATCACTTGTCTTTCTCTCAATAGAAGGGAATGGTCCCTTAGTATGTTTTCATGTTGCACAACCTTGAAAAAATCCTTCATGATTCATATGAAATTCGAACATCCCTATGACCATCTTCCTTACACTCGGTAAGGCTTTGTAATGTAAATGAGCAAATCTTCAGTGCCATAGATCACATTAAATAGAGGTGTCATTTGCTAAAGATACCAAAGGACTTCCATCAACTTGATAAATACCATCAACCCTAAACTCAAGAGTAAAAGTATCTCTAAAGTTCTTATTCCACGCACATACCTTTACATTAGTGAAAGTTACCTTGAAACTTTTGTCCTCCATTGTAGAAATAGATACCAAATTCTTCTTCAAATCGAGCACATACAAAACATCTTGAAGGTGTATGGTTTGACCATAGTTCAAGTGAAGAGTAACAATTTCATTTCATTTCATAGGATAGGTGGAATTATCTCCAAGAATAATATTTAGATTAGTCTTCCTCTCAAATAAATTTAAGAGAACCTCCTTATATCCAATGAAATGCTTTAAGGTTCCACTATCAATTAACCACTAATCCAAGGTGTCTGAAGGAGAGACAACAGATAAAGAAAAAATGAGATAATACTCATCTTGTTTTTCAACAACATTATTTTCATCAAACCTAGCATTTCTTGTCCTCTTGGGAGGTCGATTATTTCCTTCTCGAGCAGCAGGAGCATTCCATTTTTATTTGTAGTTAAACCTATTATTTCTTTGATTTTTGTTGTTGTCCCATAGAGGATTCTTCTTGTGAGGACATTCTCTAGCATAGTGGCCAAACTTGTTGCAATCGAAGCATCTCCCTTTGTCTTTTCCTTTGAATCCATTCTTAGATCCAAAACCCAGCCTTCTTGAATTTGATGGACCAACATCATTTCTCCTTTTATCATGTGTAGAGAAAGTGATAGGTTCACTTCCATTAACAGACTTATCTCTCTCGATCATCCTTATTTCCTCTTGAGTGCATCTAGCCAATAGCTCATCAAAACTAGGTATTCTGTCATTGTTGAGAATGGTGGTGACAAATGTTTCCCATGGCCTTGTAATACCTTCAGGTGCAATAAGGGTGAGTTTCTTGTTAGCAATAACTTCTCCAATAGATAAAAATTAATTATTTACTTGAGTTATTCTCATGAAATATGCTTGTATAGACTTACCTTTGTCCATTTTGATATCCTTCAATTTGTTCTCGACAAAGAGAATTTGATTTGCATTGTTGACTTTCAACATCCCTATAAACTTATCACATATATTCTTGGAAGTTCCTAGATCTAAAATATAAAATATTAAATGGTTTTAAATGGATTCAACAAATATTTTCTTAGCTTTGACCTCTCCTTTTATATACTTCGTTCTAGCAGCAACAGGTGCATTTGATGAAGGCTCCACAAATTTCCCTTGCACATAATCCAACACTTCATGTTCCTCCAAGTTCAAATCAAGAGTCATCTTCTAGGCATGATCATCTGATTTGTCATTGAGCTTATCCTCTATCTTGAAATTAGAGTGAGTAGCCATGGAGACTTGTTCCAACAGATCTTTCTCAACAACAACGATGATTATTTCTCTGTTTCCTTGGGCTTGTCTTCACCTGGGCTCAGATACCATGTTAAATTTTATGGTATGTTTTATGCTTGCAACAATTAATTTAATGTCTTATTAGCCCAATAATAACTTTACTTCAAATTCCAATAGCAAGCACATTAAAACTTCAGCAGCATTCACTATAGATCATCATTGACAGTCATTGTAGATAGAACATCAACAATAATTGAATTGTGTAAAATCAAAAAATCAAGTGAATTTTATACTCAAGCTACCCAAGAGACATGTCTCTTTGTAAATTGGATCGCGTACCTTTGTAAATTAGATTCTAGTAAGTTTGCACATTTACATTTTTACCCATATTCGTTAAAGTGTTGAAGAAGCCGTAAATAATGGTGGGCAGTAACTCCTAGTAAGTATATTTATTTACATGTTTTCCCTTATCCCATCTTTTACGCAATTACTTACTTAAGTTACGATGGGTAGTAACTTATGGTAAATATGTTATTTATGTGAGTATGAGTTATTTTCAATGAAAGTTCGTGTCCTTAGCGAAATGGCTTTTCAAAACTAATTATTAGTTAATTATTCATTATATATATTCCTTATAGGAAGGGGAATTAGTCCCTAGTTGCATTGTTTAACAAAATGATTGAAATATTGTTTGTCCTATTGCATAAGGAAACTCTAATCTATTTGTAGAAAAATAAATGCTAGAAAAGAAAATCCTAATCATGTTTTGTAGAAATTAAAAGAAGGGAATGTAAACCTAGACTATTTCATGGAATCAAATGCAAGAAATCAAAGCTATACTACTGCATTCAAAGTAAACTCTAATATATTTGCAGAAAAAGAAATGTTAGAAAAGGAAATCCTAATTATGTTTTGTAGAAATTAAATGAAAGGAATGTAAACCTAGACTAGTTTAATGGAATCAAATGCAAGAAAGCAAGGTTATACTATTGCATTCAAAGTAAACTCTAATATGTTTGTAGAAAACATCAAGTGCTCAAAAGGAATCAACGCAAACTATTTATATGTTATTTAATTCATGATCAAAACAGTAAATCCCAATTGCAAATTTAAAGATATGATGAGGAAAAGATTATGTTCAAAAGGTATCTGTCTCTTCCAATTGGATTCGAAGGCTTGGGGAACATTCCTAAGTGATGAAAAGTGAAAAATAGGCTTAAGAGGCAATTTTGATCGAGTTTTGATCAATTCTACGAAGTGCTACAGGATTGCTACAGGATGTTACATGATTGCATTTAAAAACATTCTAAGGACTCTAAAAGTGATCTGAAGGTGTGGGAAGATGGTCGAAGGTTGTAGAAGAGTGTAGAGGACCTTTCCAAGATTAGATCTACTCAGTAGCCCATCTTGCACAAGGGGAAAAGTCAAACTAATGGTCCAGGTAACCAAATTTGCAGAATAATGAACTAGTAAGTTGATCTAAGCACCCAAATGCCTAAGTTGATTAAGTGAACATACTGTGGGGTAATTTTTTTTATTAATTTGGTTGTTTTTAGGCTTCAATCCAACTAGAATAAACTCAAAATAAGTTCATTAACATGTGCTAAAAATTTACGAGAAATTTATTACTAAAACCAGAAATTTTAGAAAAAAATGAATTAGTAAGGCAATCTAAGTAACTAAATGCCTAAGCTAATCAAGTGCAAATGTTATGGGATGAATTTTGTTATTAAGTATAATTTTTTTAGGACTCAATACATGTGGAAAAAACTCAAAAGAGCTTCGTTAATATGTGCTAAAATTTAGCAGAAAAATACTACTAAGAAAACTAGGAACTAAGCAGAAAATGAAGAGAAATAAAAGAATTGGTACACAACAGGGCTCTGAGGTTCTTGGGATGGCCAAGCCCAAGGAGAATTAGAGTCCCATGAAGAAAAACAAGCTTTAGAAACTAAAAATGAAGTTGTGTTTCATGACTAAGAACAAATCAAGTACATCACTATTGGAGGTGGTAGTAGAATTGTTGAATATCAAGTGTTCTTCAGAAAAATGATGAAAAATTCTAACCCCTAGAGGCTAATTCGAATTGGTAATTATACAAAATTATGGGTAATCAATCTCTTTGAAAGGAGGATTGATTCCCCCCAAAAATCCCTCAAATAGTGGATCTAGTCCCCAACAGCAAGAATCTTCATTAAACGACAAGGAGCACATTCCTAAATTTTCTCAATCACTGGATCTCCAGAATCTGTTCATTACTTTCATAATATCTTGTTCATTTATTATCCAATCTTGGTACATCCTGTAGCGGGGAGAAAGTCCCTAGATTATCTAAATCTGAAAATCTTCATAATCTTCCTAATATTCTCACAATATTCTACAAAATAAATATTCTTAGGCACATAATATGCAATTATCTCTAAACCTTCCTAATAAACATATTAAATCTAAATGAAAACATTATTAAGTGCAGAAGGAGAGATTGAATATAGCCTTTATGTGCCTGAGAAATGTTATATGGACCTTAATTTGTATCTAATTTGGAGGCCCATCAACAAGTATCATTTGGAATTGTGATTTGTGAAGAGGAAGACAACTTGTATCTGAAAAATAATTGTCATTGCAAATAATAGTATCTATCCATGTATTTTGGGATTAGAAATCTTGGGGCAAACTTTTGACTCTGAATAAATCAAATGCCTCTTTTGAAAATTCCTTCTCTAACTCTTCCAATCAAGTAATCAATCATGTCCAACACACCTTTCACCACTTCAAAAATGTAGAAGAACTTCCCGCACCATACAACAATGGCCATTAAACCATCGACCAAAAATGAAGCCTTGTGAATCGGAATATCCTCAATAAAAACACTTTGGATTTTGGGGATTCGTACTTCATATGCTTCCAAAGTTCGTCAACTTCTGATGAGATGCTTTGAAACCATGGTAATATCTGAAAATATAAGAACATCATATCAACATCCCAAGAAGACTTAAGTTTAATATGGATATTAACAACATTCAGGTTGCACTCAATCTATGAAGTAGGTTGTTAACATGTTTGTGTGTTACAACCTCATATTTCAACATCATCAAAGGATTAGCCACCAGAAAATTCATCGCATATTTCAAGCAAGGCATAACTTTTTCCTTTAAGAAGTGCAAAAGAAAACACTGATATCTGGTGATTCACACTCTTATTATGAGATCTCTTTACTTGATAGAGAATTTTGTGGGTTATCCATCTAAATTAAAGTTGAGAGACTTCGAATGCACTATGTTCTCTCCAAATAGGATGCTAATCATTATCTTTACATAACATGATTGTTTCAGCATGATGTCTACCATGATTTAAACGCCAGGATTCATATGGGTAAATTTATGGGACAAGGCTAAAGTACCAATAATTTCCTTTGCCAATTCATTCCTTGAGAAAGACTTATGAGCACAATCATGACCTATAACAAGACATGGTAATAATTGTTTTGGTTCATGCTATAGACAGAGAGAGGAGATATTAAGGTGCTTTTTCTATTAGGAAAATGCCTACATAATAAGCAACAACCGCATTTTTACAAACCTTTGTACCATCTATCTCATATACTTATGGTGATAAGGAACCAATAACATTCTTTAAAGTTACCTAATCTTCAAATAAGTTATTTTATCTGGAAAAAGCCATGTTTTCCTAAATGTGATTCCTTTCCTTCTGTCTTGACAGTTGGAAGGGCACCCTTATCATTAGTGTCTCACAAAATTCTCTCAATCAGACTCTTTAGCATGTACAACGATTTTGGATAAAGCAAGACAAGTATCTCATTCACAAAACTTTGATGCCACAAATGCAGATTTCATTTGACTTGCAAAAGCGTTGACAAGGGCATCCTAAACTCAATTTGTCAACCTTGGATCACCTTTATTTGTTTCAAACTTTTCAATGAAACCATTTCTAGGAATATTAACATAAAAAATTACTTGGTTCATCTTGACTCGAGCTATGGCTCTACCTTGTCTTCCATCCCTATGTATTCCCAAGTTGTCATGGACAATTTTCTTCAACAAATGCTTCAATGGACTTTTCCTCCATGAGAATTATATTTCACTTTCTATTGCCCCCTATAAACAAAGGATGGCGACACATTTATCTGATTTAAGAATAGTTTCCACTGATTCATCTTTTCATGTGAATTCCTTCACTGCTTCATACCATTGCAACTTATATTGTTCTTAACACCTTTGGTTAATATACAAAGGGTGTTAAAGGAATCGGTGTAATTATATAATTTATACTTTCATTGGTGTCTTTCTACTTCTCCACTTACTGCAATATCAAATATCATGTCATGGATACAACTACAAGTTCATTTTCCATTTCTTCTTCCACCTTTGACATTCATGTATGCAATTCCAAAACCACCTACATGTCAACTACAAGCTCCTCTTCCTACTTGCTTGCTAAAATTTCCTTTATTTCATCATCTTCTTCTTTAGGTATGTAGTGAATAACATGTTCTTCATTTACTTCAACTACCTTTTCATCACACAAATTTTAATTTTAGCTCACAACAATCATCTCCCCTTTATCATTTGTTCATGCCACTAATCAACCTTTGTACTTCATCATGGTTCCCTTTCTTCTTTTCTTGCAATCTCAAAGTTGTTATTTTCACTTTCACAATCGTATACAAATAAGTTGTCAAGCAGAAGAAGGCTAGATTAACATAACTTTATCATTCATACCCGCAAGATGGGTAAAAACCATAATGAATATCGGATAAGACAAATCAAAATAAGTTAAACCATGTGAAACCAAAACTAGAGCAAGGCTAAAAATTTTGTAATTTTTTTTGACTGCATGGGCTGTAAACCAAAATGAATTTATGCAAGATGAAATCATGATCAACCCTGGCCTTCAATGATAGCCAATAAAGTGATGCAATAGGAAAGATCCATTAAAACCTTGAAAAGGTAAAAGGGGACCAAAATTTAGGTGTACAGGCTAAAATTTTAGGCAGTGTTGTGGCAGCTACAACAAAACACCATAATCTTTTTTTAATATTCTTCACACACCTAGCTATTAATTTCCATATTTAATAACTTTGATGCCAATTCCTAATTATTCCCTACATATGACCAAACATCCAAGCCTAGCATTCTATATTGAAATTCATAATGCATAATAAATATATACATATAATGTAGAATATATATTCTAATAACAAGAGCAAAATCATGTAGAATTTACACATAAATAGCCACATTAAGTTGTACACAAGAGTATAACACTTATATTTTATGAAAAACATAGATGGCTATAGACATGGGGTGTTCCTCCTATCCCCCGAAGTTTGGACAATGGCACTAAAAGGGTGAACAAGCACTTTAAAACTCGACCCAACAATCCCAATAGTCACTCAAACAAGCATCCCAACTCTAGCTCTCTTATCCTCTCTACAAGATAGTTCCTTAGGATATCTTAGCTCGTCTAGGCCCACAATACAAGTTGCCAAGAGAATCTCAATTGATGTTCATATGGATATCTTAATGACAACTCCATAATATATTCTTTTACATATAAACTTTCATTACAAGCTTATGGTTCTCAACTAAGGCACTCATACATGCCCCCATGCCTCTAGGTTGCACTCTACTTCAAGACGATAGAATAATGAATAGGGAATGATTTCATGTTGATGCCTCTAAAATAGTTGCATCAACATCGGGGAAAACCACCCGGTCCGGACCTTAGTGAAACTCCTTTTTTGTTTGGTGTGGTGGCTCCAACTGGATATAATGGGACCAGTTTCCCAGTAATATATGAGTTGATGGGTGATCGTTTTGTAATATGTAACCAAGGTGATAAGTGTTTTATCCTACAATTCAAAAATATACAAATATAAATAATCTAACCCAAGCATCCTGTTAACAATACAATTTTTTATTATTTCTATTAGACAAATAATCATAAAGATGACTTATTCATCAAATAGAAAGATGCATTCATATAATGATTACTTTGTTTAAGAAGTTAAACAAAGTAATTATAAAAACATTATCGCATTCGTCACAATATATATCACTGACATATATATCCAAATGATAACAATTTTAAAGCCTTCAAAAATGATATGCTAAAGAATTGTTTGAAAAACATACATATATCAATAATAGAAAGTTTTAAGAAATGTTCATTCACATAGAGTAATAAGACAAAATCAGAGATAATAGTATCATATGCATTTGAATTCTCCCGATGTAAACAACACTCAAATTCTGCTTTCCCATTTGAGAAAACCTTCAGAAGATGCAAAAGTGTGAGTCTTGCAAAAGCTTCTTTCACAAAAATGCAGAACTTTGGTCCAGCTTTTGATAATAATAAAAAATATTAGAAGTACAGAACTGAAACTCCCAAGTCAAGTTTTAATACAAATTGATGACCCTTTCTAAATACATGAAAGGGTCTTAAATAATAAAAATAAAAACTAACTATCAATAAAAATCGCTATATGTTGTTCTAACTATAGACAAAATTTGGGATTCACTATAAAAATAGCAGTGCAATAGCGGTTGAACGAATTCACTGAATCAGCTTCTTTTCTTGTGATTGTAGCCGACAGATTGCGAGCATTGGCTGGATTTCTGGAGCTTGACTCATCCTGGAGTGTAGCTGCGCTGTGTAGGTGGCATCGGAGAGTTCGGATATCATGCATTCGATCGCGTCGGAAAGGCATTTCATGGTCATCTACTGGCTATATGGCTTGACTAGAAAAAGCCAGAATGTTTCCCATGTCAAGTTTTGGACTTCTCCAATCTATTTTTCTCTCTTCACCAGCTCTTGTTTCCAATGATGTTCCAATGCCTTTACTTTTGGGAGTTTACCTGGAGATCAGTTGGAGATCAAATTAGACATATGTAAATTGTTATTTACTAACTCGATCAAACCGTTCATTGCAGTTCTGCATCTAGAAGTTGCTCTTTCGGCTTTCGTTAGCTGGGAATCCCATTCCGAAAACAGGATTTCCTTGTGCGATTCTTGTATTCTTGGCAAGTCGGTAGCCATTCTTTCTATGGAATCTTACCAAGACAGAAAATTTGTTATCCTTTCATCTGTTTTTTCCAATTGCAATCTAGCATCCACTACCTTCTCAATCAGTGATGCAGAGATATCGCACAATGGGTTGGCCAAAGATATGTTGTCGCAAAGAATGTTCAACTGTTGGGACAAGGCTTTAGTTATTTCCAAGGCTTCTTTTATGAATTCACTAACCTGTGGATAACCCCTGTACCTTTCTATCTGTTCTTGCATTTGTGCAATTTGATCTTCCTTTGCCTTCTTTTCTTGTTCACTTATCATCTAAAGCCTGCTCAACTCTTGAGACAACTCCTGTTGTTTATGGAGAGTCTGCTCATCAATGCTCTATTTTTCCAGTTTCAATTGCTCTCTTAGTCGCTCATTTTGTTGTTTTTGCTCTGCAAGCTACTATTCAAGTTGACTAAGCCTTTATTGTCCTTCTGCCTATTGCACCTCAAGTTGAGTGATCCCCTGATCCTTTTCCATGATCAGCTGGCTAACCTCTGAGGCTTTGTCCATTGTCGTTATTGTGTAAGTTCCTGCATACTGAGATAAATTTGTTAAATCCTCAGAGGGATTGACTTCTGCTTTCCATACCACATTCATCATTTCTGCCTAAGGAGTTAGAAGAGGACTTTGATCAATTTTCCTCTTTTTCCTCCGTCTTTTAACTACAGCCTTGTGCTTCGGACTGTAGAATACATCTAGGGGTGGTATTTCTTCTGTTCTTAGTACAATCTCCTCTGTAGGATTTTCAGGAATGATTTCTATATCCTGCTGAAATCTGGGTAGGCCGCTTGTCCCTTCAATTGGAACACTAATAACTTCAGGCTTTTGTACTATAGGCAATTTTGGTGTAGTGAACTCTTGGGATTTATTTTGGTTTTTTATGATTAGGTCAAACTGTTCCCATTCCTTGATTAGAATAGGATCAATATTCATATCTGTATCAAGGGTCTCACTAGTTCCTTCCTGTGTCTGCTCCCTTTCTAAGGTCTTTTCCTTTTCAGGAGTCTTTTCCATATTTTTTTCTTCACATTGGCCTTCTAGTTGCACCATATAAGTAGTATTTAACAACTCCAGAGGCAATGTTTGCAATCTTTGTGTCCTGAACTTCAAAAATTCCTCTAATCCCTCTACTCCCAATTTGATTTTTGCCAGTTGTTTGACTTGAAAAAATAACTCGGCTGAAGCAAACAAATCATCATAATTATCCTTCTCATGTTCAAACTTGGCAATTTTGACATGGGAATTGAAATTGTAGGCAACAGATTTTGGATCATACTACCTCTTTGGGATGACTACTAACTTTAACATCTTAATTTTCTCGGCTTCTTTCTCTGCATGTTTGAAGTCATGCAGCGCGAAAGTACCACATTGGAGGGGAAATGAAGGCCACATCTATTTTTTGGACTCCTTTAGGTTTCTTGACATCCCTTCTACTGTTATCTGATATGCTATTTCTCTGGAAAATAATTTGTCATGGATGTATAAGGGAAGGACATGTGGTTCAGTAGTGCTGCCAAAAATTCTAATGTAGGTGAACTTCTCTTCACCAAACCAACTACCAATTGATGTTAGGTCGACACTAGCTTCATCAGACACCCTATGAGCGAGTTTATTGAATATGGCATAATGAACAGGTAGGATGAAACCATGACAGATTCTATGAAGATGAATTTTATAATGGGTTTTCCACAATTCATTATGATAGATATGAATGGGGTTTAGGTCTTGTGGAGTCCATTTCTAATCTAAAATGGGGTAATCAGAATTGAAACAGATATTGTCCAAAATGTAGGCACTCATATAAAACGGGGGTATTACCCGGGTAGTCACAAACCTATTTTTCCTATAATCAAGTATTGATTGGCCATTTTATTAGATAAAATGGTCGCCTAATCCATGATACAAGAGTTAACTGCAGCCTCCATTAAAGATACCATCTCTATAGAAAACCTGGCCAAATCTTGGACTCAAAGAGTCAGCATATCATAGCACCAGCATAATAGTAAGGAGATGCTAATGAGTCTACGGAGTACATACCTAATGATTCATGCTTATGTTTGTTTGGATAATGCCTCCACTATCTGATAGGGTCTGACTCGACGACATTTTCCTTGGCGAAGGATTCCAAAAATGCTTTGTTGTACTGCTTCCTTGGTTCAGGCAAATGGTACATCTTTTTTATATCTTCCACTCTGAACGACCTGAACATCCTTCCATCAGCTGTAAAAAATGTTCTGTCTATTATGTTGATACTTTCAATCACCCATCTAACCAAGTTATTGTAGGGTAATACTTTGGCGTGGGCTGTTATTCTGTGAAGATAAGAGTTGGCCAACTCCTTAAGAGTACTCTCTCACTTGTCAGTAGAATCTATTGTTCCCTGTTCTTCTTCGATCTCTTCTAGATCCTCGGCTTCCAGTAAATTGTATATACTTTCCCATGAAGCCTTACCCAAGCCAAGCCAGGTAGTATCAGCTACCAAGACCTTTTTAACTGGTTCCTATTTGGCTATGACGGGGGCCTTTGGTTTCTTTGATTTCTTCATCATTTTTTATGGATTCATAATCTTAGGCTTGCTCTGCAAAAAGAAATAGAAGACCGCAACAGAGAAAAATCTGTTCAAAGCCAATGCAGAATATAAAAGATTAATGGTAATTTAAGCGTGATACGCAATACAAACTCAAATATTACCATGGATGAAATCCTCGAAGGATTCAACCATAACTGCTCTATTAATGATTTCTGTAACTGCCAATCGTGATATTTAAATGCCATAATGATATGTCGCATCGCTCATATTACTAACAGTTCTTTAAAGTGGATCTCGTGACTTTCCCAATCAGCGATTAGCGAAAATCTCATATCGCACATCGGGGGGCACAAACATTATGTTTTAGTTGTTTACTTATATAGCTCTGATTGCGATAAATAGTGAGTTGTCATAGGGAAGCGAGATAGTATTTAGGAAATCAATGAATCGTTTGTTTTTCATTTATAATTGATTTAAGCTTTAAACCTGCAAACATTCGTTTAATAATCATATTTCACCTTTTATTGAAAAGCGCACTTTTCCAATAATGAAATCGCATCAGCGAATTCCTAATGGGCCTTTGTTATGTGCTTCATGTTTTCAGCGATGGCCGATTGCGGTCGAATTATCGCATTGAGAGGTTTACATGGACCCTTGGAATGTTTCCTTGATAACTTGCAATTTGCACTTTTCGATAGCATTATCACATCGGCGATTGCCAATGGTAGCCTTAAGTCTATCTTTTAAACAAAGGGTGCGAGACATTTCTTTATATTTGCTTTACGAAAAGGTCTTGTTTAATATTTAAACTGGATCAGACCTTTTCATAAATATTTTCATGTATTATATGGATTTTGCAAAGTTTGCGATTGTTATTGAATTATTGATTTTATCTAATTCCTAAAAGGGGGACCCATTTCTTGTTAAAGTTTTGGATGAAAATTTTGAAATAGGGAGGGTTGTTGTGTAGCACAATAATTGGCGATTTACTGGGAGAAATAGTTATCTCTGAGAAAGTAGTGCAATATCAATAACTTTCTTAATTTGGAAACCATTGAGGATAAAGAAAACAATATAAGAATAGTTAAATAAAAATTAACTCTAAATACAATGACAATTTTTTGTAATTCCTTTTCCAATCTTAAAAATAAAAACATTTTGGGCTTATTCAAGCTTTGATTGGTTGGTATAGATAAAACAGGGGGCTTCTCCAACTTTGCTTTTAAGTTTACTCTGTTTTCACAGGTAGTGCCTCTGCTGCCAGCAGACATTTATAGTCTCGAGAGGGTTACCTTTTAACCATTTAATCATTCATTGTCCCATCCATCTAAGAGTATAAATTTTGAAAGATAAATTCAAAAAAATATGTTTACACATATTTGTTCTTTTTTTGTGTTTTCTATTCTTTCAATTTATTTAAAAGATAAAAAGCCATTATCCTGGTTTGTTGGCTAGCTATAACAATGTCATTCACTGGTTGTAATCGAACTAAACAAGTTGGCTCGTGATGAGACCCCTTGTCTTATGATTATAACCCATTACCCTAATTTGATATGCAGTATTGGTAATTTCAGTTTAATTAGTTCCCTATGATCATCGTAAGCGAGCTCATGATGAGACCTCTTATCTTTTATACCAGACATATTTTGGAATTACACTCTGAAAATTTTTAAACTTAATGGATGGGGTGAATGACTTTCTCCTTAAGAGTTTATGGATGACAATTTTAGAGTTATAGATGCTAAGTTTGGAAAAGTCTTTACTTTTTTGCAAATAACCTCTCTCGACCCTTTAAAACTTGGAATGATTTACAATATTTTCAAGGCTTGTGAAGATTTTACAAATCTAAAAGAGGTTTTTAGAGTTTTATGTTTTATCTAACTTTCTAAAACTTTTCCTTAAAGGTTTCCATCTATCGAAAGTAAGTATTTACAATACTTCCTTAAAGAACTTTCCAATAGTAAAAGGTCAATGGAAGACTATTTACAACCTTATTTTCTGCAAATAAAAATTTAAAATCAACAAAGTTGCATAATGAATATTTATAGGTAAGAAGGGGTTACCTCCTTAAGTAAAGAATATCTTCAAGATAAGCCCATTGACAGGAAGAGAATCCCTCTTTCTTGATAGGTCTTGCAATATGAACGTTGATGAGCCTATCTTCTCAATGATTTGAAACGGTCCAAGCCACATCTTTTGAAATTTAGTATGTTTGCCTTTGTCTTCGTGTGCTTTGTCCCATTTCAAAACAAAATCACCAATTTGTAAAAAAATTGGGCCGGTAGAATTTGCACCAAAAGAAGATTTAATGACCTGTTGATGTTTTGCATGTGTCGTTTTGGCTTTTTCCCTTTCCTCTTCTAATTTAAGGATTTGATCATATCTTAATTGAATAGAAGATGAGGGATTTTCTTTGATGAATTGCACTAGGGCTAGAGATGGGAGTGCTAAGTTTGTTGGTATTACAGCTTCTTTCCCATACACTAAGTTGAATGGAGAAGTACTTATTGAGGCCTTATGAGTTATGTAGTCTACTCATAATTCAAATATCAAATACTTGTGCCAATTCTTTTGATTCTAGTCAATAGTTCTCTTAATAATCTTAATAAGATTTTTATTGGTTGATTCTGCCAAACCATTACCTTGAGGGTAGTAGTTTGCATAATATTTTAATTTAAATCCTCTCTTAAGAGCAAATTCAAATATGGTATTTCCAGAAAAATAAGATGCATTGTCAAAAATGAGGACATTAGGTACGTCAAACCTGGTAATGATGAATTGATCAATGAATTCAATGATTGCATCAGAATTGGCTACCTTCAAAGGAATTGCTTCTAGCCACTTCATGAAGTAATCCGTGGCTTTAAGGATGTATCTGTGCTACTTTGAATAATGTGGAACAATCTCTCCTATGATGTTCAGTCCCCATTATTCAAATGATTGTTCAATGTTGACTGGTTGTAAAGGAAAGGCTAGTTTCCTTTGACTTCTACTGGCAGTTTGGCATATTTTGCATTTCCTTACATAGTCATGGGCGTCTTAAAATAAAGTGGGCCAATAATATCCAGCATGTATTATCTTGTGAGTTGTTGTATCACCTCCAAAATGTCCACCTAGTGGACCATCATGTAATTCATGCAACACCTTTTGTGCTTCAGTTTTTTCAAGGCATCTTAACAAAATTGAATCATAATTCCTTCTAAATAACACATCATCAATGATTTTGAAGTGTTTTGATTTTAATCTTAAGGCACGTTTGTTTTTGTAAGAGAGATTAGGAGGAGCATATCCATTTTTTTAAATTAAAGACCAAATTTTCATATTGAGATTCAGAGTTCATGATACTTATCTCATTTAATTGAAGAGCATTATCTGAATCTTCATGTTCTGGAATGTTAGAAGCTCCTGCTAATAACCTGCAAAAACCTTGACCTCTTACAATTTTCGTTGGTTTAATATCTAAATCAGATTCTTGTAATACAGTAACCCAGTTGGTTCTCTTCTCTCCTACTTCCATTTGGACTAGCAATTGTCTCACTATCGAGAATGGGGCTATTAGTTTTGTATGAGTTTTTAGGAGGAATGTCCTAAAGTTTTTAATAGATTTAAACACAGCGAAAGCTTGTTTTTCTACTTCGAAATAATTAAGTTGAGCACCTTGAAAATTAGAACTGAAAAAGGATATGGGTGCTTCAACTTGCTGATCATTGATTTGCGTTAACACAGTTGCATAAGATGTTTCGAATGCTAAAGTATACAAAATAAAATGATTAAAAAAATTCGGACTATTCAATGCAGGAGCGTTAATGATTGCCTATTTGATTGAATCAAAGGCTTCCTTTTCGTTATGTCCCCCTTTGAAAATTGAATTTTTCTTAATCATGGTCTGTAAAGGTAAAACAATCTGCGAAAAATCAGGAACAAATCTTTTTACAAAATTTAGAACTAGAAATGATTGCATTGATTTTTTATTGTGTGGCAAAGGAATATCATAAATCTCCTTGATCATTTATGGATCAATGTAAATTCCATATTTAGATACGATAAACCCTACGAGTTTACCTTCATCAAGAGCGAAGAATTATTTCTTGGGATTTAATGAAATCCAATACCTTTTACAGCGTTCAAAGATTTGTGTCAAATCATGTAGATGATGCTCTTTTTTTAGAGAAGACATTTATGTCATCTAGGTAGACAACAACTGACCTATTACTCAAACCCTTGAATACTATATCCTTTGCTCTTTGGAAAGTGGCTCCAGCATTAATCAAACCTAAAGGCATTTTCTGGTAGGCATATGTTCCCCATTTGGTTCTGAATGTAGTCTTTAGTCTGTCATCTGGATGCACCAGTATTTGGTTATATCCAGAAAAGACATTAATTCAGAACCAACAACTGAATGAAGTGTCTACTCTATTGTTGGTAAAGGGAAATTATCTTTTTGGCATGCCTTATTGACATTTCTGAAATCAATGCAAATCCTGATATCACCGTTCTTATTCCTAATATGTACCAAGTTAGAACCCCATTTAGAATGTCTGACTCGGAAAATTATCTTAGCTTTCAAGAGTTTATTCAACTCTGCTTTGATCCGACCCTTCAGATTTGGATGAATTTTCCTCAATTTTTGTTGCATAGGCTTCTCCTCGGAAATCATTGGAATTGTGTGTTGTATGACAAAAGTATCATACGTTTTTAGATCATCATAATTCCAAGCAAAAAACTTTTTATATTTGTTCAACAATCTGATAAAATCAAATCTTTCTTCTGAAGTGAGCCCTAGTCCCAGATTAATGTTTTGTGGTTTGGCCTCAGTGCCAAGATTTATTAATTCAAACCTCAAAGTAGAACTTTGAAGTTTTGAATTAGTGACTTGTTTAAACCTATCCTTGATATCATAAAGATATTCAAGTTTGACCACAGATTTAGGTATGGGACTCTCATTCTGTCTTTGTTTTATTTGAAGATCGTGATCATTCTCATCAATAATCTGGTCACCATAAGATTTCTCAGAAGTCAAGAAATTCAAAATGTCTTCGTCATGATTGAATACCCACCAATTGGTGACATTGTCTGGAACAGATGGTCTAAAAATTAATTCGACCAAAAACCTATCAGGACTATAATCCTCGGATGGAAGGAGATGAGAAGCAACATTAGCTAATAAATCAGTTGTTGCATTCATAGATCTGGAAATAGGAGAAATATTAAATGCTAGAAAATGAGATATGAGGTCTTGAACCAAGGACTGATAATACTTGAGATGTCCTGAAAGGCAATGGATAGTATTCTTGACATGTTTGATGACAATCTCAGAATCACCAAATACTTTTAGATATTGAATCTTCAGGCCTATCACTTTATAGATCCCTTGAATCAATGCATCATATTCAACAATATTATTTGTACACTCAAATTCTAGTCTGCATGATAGCATAGTTTTTTTCCCCTTCAGGACTAACTAAAATACATCCTGCTCCTACACTGTTATTGGATTTTGATCCATCAAAATATAAATACCAAAATACAGGCTTATCGATAGGTTTATTTACAATTTCTTCAGCTACAGTAACACACCTTCATGCATATATATGCGAGAAATTTTCTATCTCTGATGTAAAACTATAAATAGAAAAAGGTGATGATTGAGCATTAAAATTACCAAAGAATGATTCGGCTGAGTGATGAAGCCCAGGTCTCTCCCAGGCCACTCCTACCAGGATCTTCTCCCTCCATGCATATAAAAGCTTGTTTCTGGCATTATAATCTCATGATTTATAACATTCATTGGCAATTCAATAATTGTTCAAACTTAGAGTTGCAAACTATATGTGCTCTCTTTACCAAGCTCAATCCAACAGTCCTTTCTTTACGCTCTGCGTTGTATTTAAGACAATTTCCCTCTGACCAGAGATCGGTGGTACATTTAAGAACAATGCCATATATTCATTTATAGTCAAAAGAATAACGATAACAAACAGCGTTTTATAAAACCTTGTGCTCGGCGGATTCAATGCTATAAAAACCATACTTTTTAACATACGGTGCTTTCATGCAATTCTTTTAAAAGACTCACATATCGTGGACTTCTATTTGTACATACCTCCAGGTTATAATGGTCCATGCAATACAGATATATGTCTTTGTTACATATGTACCGACAGCATCCTCTTTCATCCTGCAATTTATAGAAATTGACCTTCAACGTCCTTGCCCTATCAAACTTACTCCGCGCAATGACGTTCTTTCACTTCTTGTATCGCGCCAACGAGAACCGACATGTCACAACTCACATCAAGGCCGACAAAGCATGAAACTAAGTCACCGGAGCGTTTAACTATTTCTCTTCCGTTTAACTCTTGTGAAGTTACAGTTTTCGCACCAAGAGAAACACTGTTTATCACAATTCCTATCAAAATGACACGACTGTTATATTCCAACTATTCATGCTGGCCAAAAAGAGATCTGTACAGTACTGAGCAGGGAATACTCCGCATGAGCATAAAAATGTCAAAAGAAGAATAATGCCTCCTTGTTCAATAATAAAACTTCAAATGATTATTACACCTACGCACGCTATGCGCATACCACTTACGCTAGAAAGGCACGGCTCTTTAATGGAATAGCAGTTATGCGTATTGTCCCTAATTGATATCGCTCAAGGTCCAAGCGCTGCCCTGAGTCCGCGTTTCCAACAGTTGCACCGAACTCTCAATAAACAAGTCCACAATACGATCCTCTATATAAACAATAGCAACAGTTATATGCTACTTCAAAGAATAGTAACAGTTCCACAATGCACGCATGATTTCCAGTCATTCAATGTTATATAATACCGAATTACTTCATACGGTTTCAACATTTTAAAACATCAAGTTATCACAGTAATTGCGCATTGGAAAATAAGCACCATTATGAAAATTCAAGTTAACATGCTACAGAACTGAATTCAACATATATTTACATAAAACAAGCCTATACTCAGAACTTTACATCCATGGCCAGATATACAATCTATGGCCCTTTTACAACTGCTGAAGGCTTACAGCCTTGCAGATCAAATCTGTTCTCAATCAACCTCTCTCACCATCTCTAATGTCTTTTCCCTCAAAAAGCCCTCCTATTTATACAATTTAAAAAAATCATTTAATTAAATGCTCAATCCCTTCACTTCCTCAACAACCCCTAAATATCTCAAGTTCCCTAAAGGATAGGTTTTTATCCCTAAAATCCTTCAGCTAATTAAATTCCCTCATATCCTTTTATTAATAAAAAGATATTTACATAAATCCTCACCTTCTCCTATCTAATTCAAATTAATTAATAAAATATTAAAAATCATCACACCCCATATTTACAAATTAAGATTATCACACCCCATATTTACAAATGGAGAAAAAGGTCTTGATGCTCCTGCATCAGACTCCCCATGTAAGAAAATTCATGACCACCTGGTCATAAGTCTGGATATCTCCTCCTGGATCCCAAATTTTATTTTGTAATCCTTCCGTGCTTGTTGATTGCTTCATTGTTGTTGTCATCTGTTGTTGTCTTCCAGGTTTCCATATTTTGTGTTGTAGTGCTCCACTTGCTCTGCTCTTGCAATCTTTCACTGTCATTCTCTTGTTGTCGCTCCTTTTCTTTCTTTCTGTTGTCCTTCTCTGGGATTTCTTTGTCATTAACCTCCTTAGCAACTCAATTTCTCTGTCCAGTATGTCCTCTGTCTGCTAATTGTTTCCATCCCTTGATTGCTCCTTTTCTGTTGCTGTTACTATAAATGTCGCCTCACATGTTGCTCTAGCTTTCAATATGAATGTTGCGGCCTCCCAAACTTCCTTTCCCTTTGCAACATTCCTTTGCTCGTCACCTGCAATTTCATCATTTATGACAACTGCTTTGTCATCCTTCATCAACAATCCATCCGGGCCATTCATCCTCTGTTCTTCCAATTTCCTCCTTTGAAAGTCTAATTCTCTATATAACTCAATGATTTTACTTGGAGTAGACTTTGGAAATTTTATGCGATCTTTCATTTCCTCACATGGTCTTTCTTCTGCTAAATCTTTCTTAACATCCTTCAGTAGATGTTCTTCCTCTTCTTCCAAACCTGCAATCACACACAAATCGTTAGTTTTAAAATCACAAGACCTTACGGTCTTGTTTAAGGCTTCAGTCATCAAATCTTTCACCTGCTTCGAATCATTCATATGATTCAAATCCTCTAGCTCTTCATCACTTTCAAAAAGTAATGGTCCACTCTCTGGGTAACATATAGAAACTTCAACATCTTCTTCAGCATCTTCCTTTTGCTGTAGCTCAACTGTTTCGAGCTTCTCTTTCTTCTGTCTGGCATCTATAACCTGTTCAAGTTCCCTTAGTTCCTTTATCAATTGCAAATTTACCTGATGATTCCACTTCTCTTGTAGTCTCTGCCACCTCAGCTTCTTTCTTATGACATAACCATGCTTCTGGTTTTCCTCATTTCTTTGCAACATCTCCATTAACACCTCATGCTGAACTACTATCTCAGCCTTCTCCCTCTCATATTCCTCTTTGCTTAACTGTCTCTGTATGCCAATTGCCTTGGCATCCTTCTCCTTTTGTCCTCTGCTGTGGTTGATTTCAGAACCTCTGTTATGACTGTCACTAGTCATCTTCCTTTCCATCTCTATGAGTTCCTCACTCACTTTACTATGAGTTGTACTAAAGCCTCTTCAGCAGCAAGTCCTATCTTGCCGCCACTTACCTCACCAAGCCCTCCTCACTCGGTCTTTTGGCAAGCAATTGGTTCTCTATCTCGAGAACCTCCTTTGAGCACTTTTCTTTGCTCTTCCTGGCTTCAACTCATCTGCCTATTCACAACTGTCTTCCTTATCCAATCTCTATTGGATTTCCTCAAGGTTCTGCCACACCTATGATTTCACCTAGAAACTTTCACCAGCTTCCTTTATCTGTTAGTTGCAATAATATTTCAATGCAAAGACTACAATATTCTATTCTTCAAAAACATATCATCTTACCAAAAATTGACGCAAGCCTAGAGCCTAGCCTGCAATACCAGGATCTTCAAATTACCATGCTTCAAAGAATGCATAATCAACAAATTCCCAAACTTCAAAGCAAATTCCCAAATTTCAAACATCAAGCACTGGCAAATTCATCTTTCTCCCATTTCAACATGCATAAGCTTTCTTTCATATTTATGGTTATGAAACCTTTTCACAATAATTATTTCTCAAACATCAAATTATTTATCAATCAAATTTTAGATGCTTCATAACACAAGAACTATGCCTTAAGTCCCTCATTCATTTCATCACCAACATACCATCACAAATTCTTTCCCATGTGTTGGATTCAGTTAAATGCGCCCTTGAGTTATCTTAACAACTTAACAAAGTTATTCAAATCCCAATTTGGAAATCAACCAACTAAATTGCGCCCTTCAATTTGCCACAGTCTTCATCATTATCATAATGGAACTCCATTAACCCAATGCATTACAATTTTTCCATGTTTACAAATTTCATTGCAATTTAACAACATTCTTTGGACTTAAAATTTCCATCTATATAAGCATCTTACTCCAGGTTCAGGCCCACATAATGAATCCAGTTTTCATACCTTTATATCTACGCTTTTTTTATACCAGAAATGAACTCTATTCCTCAGTGCAGATGAGCCTCTTTTCTTGTATGGAGATTCACTGATCAAAATCGATTTATGAAATCGGTCTTTCACAGAGTCTGCTGCTCTGTCGGCACCTATAAACAACAATCTGCTCATGTCATTTAACTTACCTCCACGATCTCATCTGATCTTGTCCTTCCAATCTTCTGGCTTTATCTGGCAAACTTCAGCTGTCAGCGATAATTCATTCTTTGCGGAATTTCTTCTTTGCTACAACCATCAATCCTCAATCCATTTATTTGTCAGTAAAACTCAATTAAAATTAACCAAACACAATACCTGCACGATTCTTCCTTCATTCAGCTGCATTCTGGTTGCTTGGCTGTCACATTAGAATCTGATCTTCATTTCAACAGAGCTAAGCTCTGATACCAAAAATGATGAAGCCCAGGTCTCTCCCAGGCCACTCCTACCAGGATCTTCTCCCTCCATGCATATAAAAGCTTGTTTCTGGCATTATAATCTCATGATTTATAACATTCATTGGCAATTCAATAACTGTTCAAACTTAGAGTTGCAAACTATATGTGCGCTCTTTACCAAGCTCAATCCAACAGTCCTTTCTTTACGCTCTGCGTTGTATTTAAGACAATTTCCCTCTGACCGGAGATCGGTGGTACATTTAAGAACAATGCCATATATTCATTTACAGTCAAAAGAATAACGATAACAAACAGCGTTTTATAAAACCTTGTGCTCGGCGGATTCAATGCTATAAAAACCATACTTTTTAACATACGGTGCTTTCATGCAATTCTTTTAAAAGACTCACATATCGTGGACTTCTATTTGTACATACCTCCAGGTTATAATGGTCCATGCAATACAAATATATGTCTTTGTTACATATGTACCCACAGCATCCTCTTTCATCCTGCAATTTATAGAAATTGACCTTCAACGTCTTTGCCCTATCAAACTTACTCCGCGCAATTACGTTCTTGCACTTCTTGTATCGCGCCAACGAGAACCGACATGTCACAACTCACATCAAGGCCGACAAAGCATGAAACTAAGTCACCGGAGCGTTTAACTATTTCTCTTCCGTTTAACTCTTGTGAAGTTACAGTTTTCGCACCAAGAGAAACACTGTTTATCACAATTCCTATCAAAATGACACGACTGTTATATTCCAACTATTCATGCTGGCCAAAAAGAGATCTGTACAATACTGAGCAGGGAATACTCCGCATGAGCATAAAAATGTCAAAAGAAGAATAATGCCGTCTTGTTCAATAATAAAACTTCAAATGATTATTACACCTACGCATGCTATGCGCATACCACTTACGCTAGAAAGGCACGGCTCTTTAATGGAATAACAGTTATGCGTATTGTCCCTAATTGATATCGCTCAAGGTCCAAGCGCTGCCCTGAGTCCGCGTTTCCAACAGTTGCACCGAACTCTCAATAAACAAGTCCACAATACGATCCTCTATATAAACAATAGCAACAGTTATATGCTACTTCAAAGAATAGTAACAGTTCCACAATGCACGCATGATTTCCAGTCATTCAATGTTATATAATACCGAATTACTTCATACGGTTTCAACATTTTAAAACATCAAGTTATCACAGTAATTGCGCATTGGAAAATAAGCACCATTATGCAAATTCAAGTTAACATGCTACAGAACTGAATTCAACATATATTTACATAAAACAAGCCTACACTCAGAACTTTACATCCATGGCCAAATATACAATCTATGGCCCTTTTACAACTGCTGAAGGCTTACAGCCTTGCTGATCAAACCTGTTCTCAATCAACCTCTCTCACCATCTCTAATGTCTTTTCCCTCAAAAATCCCTCCTATTTATACAATTTAAAAAAATCATTTAATTAAATGCTCAATCCCTTCACTTCCTCAACAACCCCTAAATCTCTCAAGATCCCTAAAGGATAGGTTTTTATCCCTAAAATCCTTCAGCTAATTAAATTCCCTCATATCCTTTTATTAATAAAAAGATATTTACATAAATCCTCACCTTCTCCTATCTAATTCAAATTAATTAATAAAATATTAAAAATCATCACACCCCATATTTACAAATTAAGATTATCACACCCCATATTTACAAATGGAGAAAAAGGTCTTGATGCTCCTGCATCACTGAGTAATTTCTGAGAATGTTATTATTGAAAGCTATGGCTTGATTTTCCTGCTCAAACTCCGTTACAGTATGGGTCATGTGCTTCTCCCAATCTATTTTAATTTGATTTGGTTTCCCTTTATAGGGAAGCCACATATGAGACCAATTAGTAGAAATGTAACCATGGAGTTTCTCAGACCAATCCCTACTTAAAACTAACCCATAAAAATCAGGGATGTCAGCAATCAATATATCGATTCTCTGGACTACTCTAGGATCAACTGATAACCTAATGGTGACTAAATTAATCTCTCCTAAGACTTGAACCTTAGTTCGATCTAACTGAACAATATGTACTGCAGATTTATGGGGCTCGATATTTAATTTTGAGTAAACCAAGGCTGGCATTATGTCTGATGAAGCCCCTGAATCTATTAAGCAGTTGTGTAGATTTCTGTTGTATATCTCATAGGTCCAGATAAAAGGAGGAGTGTGAGAATTAGATCTATCTCCGATCAAAACAACATCAGTAGCATCTACTTTGTCTGTTGGTGGTTTACCTGTTCCTTTAGCCACCTTGGATAATACAACATTTGGAAGAGGGGAAGAAGGTACTACATTTAATTCTTTGAGCAACAATTTCTGTTGATGTTTGAGCTTGCTAAGCTTGAATAGAGAGATATTCACTCTAGTCTTCTTCATGTCTTCAATAATGTTGTAATCCATAGAGTCATAGACTACCAATGTCTTGGATGATGAGGGTGGATTGGAATATGATGGCTAATTTTGAGTTGGCAACAATGGAGATTTCTTCATGGGAGCCTTATCTTTGGCAGTAGGACTTGCATTTTTCTTCTTTTGGCTTGATTGAACAGGATCTGCAACGATTTTACTTCTGGTATTTATTGGGAAAGCTTCATGTTCATTTTCAGTATCAGAATTAGGTAAAATGAAATCCCACATACCGTGACATTCAACTATCTCATCTTCTTCTGTTTTTTCTGATGACAAAATTGTGTCTTCATCCTCGTCATTATCTGGAATTGATTCTGCATTAGATATGGCATTAAGTGGTTTTGATTCAGCTCTTTTTAAGTTCCTAAATGGTTTTTTAGTGGAGGTTTCAGCTACCTGTTTCTTTATCGCTGCCATTTCATTAGACATAGTCTTCAAAACTTTTTGCAAACCCTCCATATCGTATGGATATTTAGTTGCTTTCCGTTTCGAAACATCTTTAAAGGTAACTTTTTTGGACTTTCTTTCCTCAAGAGCGGTTTTCTTTTTTAATGCAATAATACGTTTCTCAATGGCAATCGCTTCTTTCATATTCTCTGCTAAAGTGGGCTTTGCAGCTCTATCAACGAAGATTGTTATATTCGAAGGTAAAGCAGAAATATACCAATCGCTTCGAACCTCTTCACTGGGCTTAGACATAGTGCAAATTTTATTTAAGAGCTTATTAAATCGCGACTTGAAATATTTAATGGGTTTTTTTATTCAGTTTTAAGATTGGAGAGATCATTGATTAATGTTGTCGTGGACCTATCATCTCCGAACTTAGCCAAAAATGGTTCTTGAAAAGCATTCCAACTATTAATGGATCCTGGTGGTAATGAAAAATACCATGATCCAGCTGCTCCCTGTAAGGTGTATGGGAAAATCCTCACAACAGCGTCTTCTTCTGTCACTCCATTTAAGTTTATTGACAACATAAAGTTGTTTATGTGTTCTTATTCTAGTATGTCGATATCCGGATTAAACTCTGGCAACCACTTTTCAAGGTGGGCCAGTAATTGACTCAAGCGTGTAGGCATTGCGACTGCCCCTGGATTTGTCCATGGTCTCGGTTGTGGTTGATTGTGTGCCATTGTCGCACTAACAGCATAGGAAGGTGAGGATGTAGTTGTAAGTGATTGGGTAGGGGATGTCAGAGCACCTGTACCCTGTTGAACTATGATATGAAGTTGTGGAGTGGATGGTTGACTTGGCAATGGATTAGATGAAATGGATGATGATGATGAAAGAGTCTCACTGTCAAACCCTAAAGGTGTCTTCCTAGCTCTTTTCCGACTAGGCAGAGGAAATTTTGTTGGTTCAAGACCAAGCTTTTCGCTCTATAATCTTGTAAGAGGCTAAGAAGGAATATATTGCGAAGTCACATTGCCTTGAGATAACTCAGACTTTTCTTGAGATATTGAAAACCCTTGAAGTTTATGAATTAAATATTGAACTTCAGGGGGTTCAAGGGAAGACTTGTCCGATATGTTCAAGTTTTCAGCAGTGGGTGTTGTCTTTTCAACTTCTCACTTGAAAATTGGAGATTTATAATGAGAGGGAGAAGTTGGAGGAGATGGTGAGGGAGATTTACTCTCACAATGGGCTATGGATTGGATTTGCTCACCATTCACAGTTCATGCCCTCCTTCTAGCGCCAAAAATGTTGATACCTCTAAAATCATTGCATCAACATCAGGGAAAACCACCTGATTCGAACCAACCTTAGTGCAAATCCTTTTCCGTTTGGTGTGGTGGCTCCGACTGGATATAATGGGACCAGTTTCCCAGTGATGTATGAGTTGATGGATGATTGTTTTGTAATGTGTAACGAAGGTGATAAATGTTTTATTCTACAACTCAAAAATATACAAATATAACTAATCTAACCCAAGTATCTTGTTAACAATACGGTTTTTTATTATTTCTATTAGATAAATAATCATAAAGATGGATTATTCGTAAAATAGAAAGATGCATTCATATAATGATTACTTTGTTTAAGAACTTAAACAAAGTAATAATAAAAACATTATCACATTCATCACAATATATATCACTGACATTTATATCCAAAATGATAACAATTCGAAAGCCTTCAGAAATGATATGCTAACGAATTGTTTGAAAAACACACATATATCAATAATAGCAAGTTTTAAGAAACTTTCGTTCACATAAAGTAATTAGACAAAAACAGAGATAATAGTATCGTATGCATTTGAATTCTTCCGATGTAAACAACACTCAGATTTTGCTTTCCTATTTGAGAAAACCTTCAAAAGATGCAAAAGTGCGAGTCTTGCAAAAGCTTCTTTCACAAAAATGCAGAACTTTGGTCTAGCTTTTGATAATAAAAAAATATTAGAAGTACAAAAGTGCAACTCCCAAGTTAAGTTTTAATACAAATTGAGGACCCTTTTTAAATACATGAAAGGGTCTTAAATAATAAAAATAAAAACTAACTATCAATAAAAATCACTATGTGATGTTCTAATTGTAGACATGAAAATATGGGATTCACTATAAAAATAGTAGTGCAGTAGCGGTTGAATGAATTCACTGAATCGGCTTCTTTTCTTGTGATTCCAACTAACAGATTGTGAGAATTGGCTGGATTTCTGGAGGTTGACTCATCCTGGAGTGTAGATGGGCTATGTAGGTGGCATCAAAGAGTTCGGATATCATGCAATTGATCGCATCAGAAAGACATTTCATGGCCATCTGCTGGCTATGTGGCTTGACTAGAAAAAACCAGAATGTTTCCCATGTCAAGTTTTGGACTTCTCCAATCTATTTTTCTCTGTTCACCGGCTCCTGTTTCCAATGATGTTCCAATGCCTTTGCCTTTGGGAGTTTACCCGGAGAGTAATCAGAGATCAAATTAGACATATGTAAATTGTTATTTATTAATTCGATCAAACCGTTCATTACAGTTTTGCATCTAGAAGTTGCTCTTTCGGCTTTTGTTAGCTGGGACTCCCATTCCGAAAATAGGATTTCCTTGTGCGATTCTTGTATTCTTGGCAAGTTGGCAGCCATTCCTTCTATGGAATCTTGCCAAGACAAAAAATTTGTTATCCTTTCATCTGTTTTTTCCAATTCCAGTCTAGCATCCACTACCTTCTCAATCAGTGATGCAGAGATATCGCACAATGGGTTGGCCAATGATATGTTGTGGCAAAGAATGTTCAACTGTTGGGACAAGGCTTTGGTTATTTCCAAGGCTTCTTTTCTAAATTCAATAACATGTGGATAACCCCTGTACCTTTCTATTTGTTCTTGCATTTGTGCAATTTGATCTTCCTTTGCCTTCTTTTCTTGTTCACTTATCATCTGAAGCCTACTTAATTCTTGAGACAACTCTTGTTGTTTATGAAGAGTCTGCTCATCAATCCTCTGTTTTTCCAGTTTCAACTGCTCTCTTAGTCGCTCATTTTGTTGTTTCTACTTTGCAAGTTGTTGTTCAAGCTAACTAAGCCTTTGTTGTCCTTCTGCTGATTGCACCTCAAGTTGAGTGATCCTCTGATCCCTTTCCATGATCAACTGGCTAACCTCGGAGGCTTTGTCCATTTTCGCTGCTATGTAAGCTCCTGCATACTGAAATAACTTGGTTAAATCCTCAGAGGGATTGACTTCTGCTATCCATACCACATTCATCATTTCTACCTGAGGAGTTAGAAGAGGACTTTGATCAATTTTCCTCTTTTTCCTCTATCTTTTAACTACAACCCTATGCTTTGAACTGTAGAATACATGTAGGGGTGGTATTTCTTCTGTTCTTAGTACAATATCCTTTGTAAGATTTTCAGGAATGATTTCTATATCTTGCTGAAATTTGGGTAGGTTGCTTGTCCCTTCAATTGGAACACTAATAACTTCAAGCTTTTGTACTATAGGCAATTTTGGTGTAATGCGCTCTTGGGATTTATTTTGGTTTTTGATGATTAGGTCAAACTGTTCCCATTCCTTGATTAGAGTAGGATCAATATTCATATCCGTATCAAGGGTCTCATTAGTTCCTTCCTTTGTCTGCTCCCTTTCTGGGGTCTTTTCCTTTTCAGAAGTCTTTTCCATAATTTTTTCTTCATAGTGGCCTTCTAGTTGCACCATAGAGGTAGTATTTAACAAGTCCAGAGGCAATGTTTGAAATCTCTGTGTCCTGAACTTCAAAAATTCCTCTAATCCCTCTGCTCCCAATTTGATTTTTTCCAGTTGTTTCACTTGAGAAAATAACTCGGCTGAAGCAAAGAAATCATCATAATTATCCTTCTCATGTTCAAACTTGGAAATTTTGACATGAGAAGTGAAATTGTATGCAACAGATTTTGGATCATACTACCTCTTTGGGATGACTGCTAACTTTAACATCTTAATTTTCTCGGGTTCCTTCTCTACATGTTTGACATCATGCAGCGTGGAAGTACCACATCGGAGGGGGAATGAAGGCCACGTCTATTTTTTGGTCTCCTTTAGGTTTCTTGGCATCCCTTCTACTGTTGTCTGATATGTTATTTCTCTGGCAAATAACTTGTTAGGAATGTATAAGGGAAGGACATGTGGATTACTAGAGCTGCCAAAAAGTCTGATGTAGGTGAACTTCTCTTCACCAAACCAACTACCAATTGATGTTAGGTCGACACTGGCTTCATCGGACAACTTAGGAGCGGGTTTATTGAATATAGCATAATGAACAAGCAGGATGAAACCATGACAGATTCTATAAAGATGATTTCTATAATGGGCTTTCCACAATTCCTTATGATAGATATGAATGGGGTTCGGGTCCTGTGGAGTCCATTTTCAACCTAAAATGGAGTAATCATAATTGAAACAGACAATGTCCAAAATGTAGGCACTCATATAAAACGGGGGTATTACCCGGGTAGTCACAAACCTATTTTTCCTATAATCAAGTATTTGGTTGGCCATTTTATCAGACAAAATGGTCACCCAATCCATGACATAAGAGTTAACTACAGCCTCCATTAAAGGTACCATCTATATAAAAAACCTGGTCAAATCTTGGACTCTAAAGAGTCTGCATATCATAGCACCAACATAACAGTAAGGAGATGCTAGTGAGTCTACGGAGCACATACCTGATGATTCATGCTTATGTTTTTTTGGATAATGCCTCCACTGTCTGATAGGGTCCGACTTGACGACATTTTCCTTGGTGAAGGATTCCAAAAATGCTTTGTTGTATTGATTCTGCGGTTCAGGAAAATGGTACATCTTTTTGATATCTTCCGCTCGGAACGACCCAAACATCCTTCCATCAGTCGTAAAAAATGTTATGTCTGTTATGTTGATACTTTCGATCACCTGTCTGACCAAGTCATTGTAGGGTAATACTTTGGCTCGGGCTACTATTTTGTGAAGATAAGAGCTGGCCAACTCCTTAAGAGTACTCTCTGACTTGTTAGTAGAATCTGTTGTTCCCTATTCTTCTTCGATCTCTTCTGGATCCTCGGCTTCCAGTAAATTGTATATACTTTCCCATGAAGCCTTGCCCAAGCCGAGGCATGTAGTATTAGCTACCAAGACCTTTTTAGTTGATTCCTCTTTGGCTATGATGAGGGCCTTTGGTTTCTTTGATTTCTTCGTCATTTTTTATAAATTCATAAGCTCATGCTTGCTCTACAAAAAGAAACAGAAGACCGTAACAAAGAAAAATATGTTCAAAGCCAACGCAGAATATAAAAGATTAATGGTAATTTAAGCGTGATAAGCAATACGAACTCAAATATTAGCATGGATGAAATCCTCAAAGGATTCAACCATAACTACTCTATTAATGATTTCTATAACTGCTAATCGTGACACCTAAATGCCATAATGATATGTCGCATCGCTCATATTAGTAACAATTCTTTAAAGTGGATCTCGTGACTTTCCCGATCAGTGATTAGTGAAAATCGCATATCGCAGATCGGGGAGGCACAAACATTATGTTTTAGTTGTTTACTTATATAGCTCTGATTGCAATAAATAGTGAGTTGTCATACGGAAGCGGGATAGTCTTTAGGAAATGAATGAATCTTTTGTTTTTCATTTATAATTGATTTAAGCTTTAGACGCGCAAACATTCGTTTAACAATCATATTTCACCTTTTATTGAAAAGCGCACTTTTCCAATAATGAAATTGCATCGACGGATTCCTAATGGGCCTTCGTTATGTGCTTCATGTTTTCAACGATGACCAATTGCGATCGGATTATTGCATAGGGAGGTTTACATGGACCCTTGGAATGTTTCCTTGATAACTTGAGATGTGCGCTTTCCGATAGCATTATCACATCAACGATTTCCAATGGAAGCCTTAAGTCTATCTTTTAAACAAAGGGTGTGACACATTCCTTTATATTTGCTTTATCAGAATGTATTATTTAATATTTAAATTGGATCGGACCTTTCCATAAAGATTTTCATGTGTTGTATGGATTTTGCAAAGTTTGCGATTGTTATTGAATTATTGGTTTTATCTAATTCCTAAGAAGGGGACCCATTTCTTGTTAAAGTTTTGGATGAAAAAATTTGAAGTGGGGAGGGTTGTTGTATAGCACAACATGTCCCCAACTCACAAAACTAACACTTTTGTATGCACATTCTTATCTTACCACTTAGCACTTTCCCAACTACCTTCACAAAACCCATGTTTGATTTGACCCTAAGGTAAAGGCACTTTGGTTTACATAACATATTATTTCATCTCATGAGATTGGCTTTGCCCCCCTTAGCCCCCTCTTGTTCTCCTCTCCTCTTTGTCATGCAACGAACCATGTATTCTTTTATTGATAATATGACGTGCAATATTTATAATACATAATTTCACCATATCTTATGGCTCACCATCCTACACATCAAATATGTAAAAGTAAATTATAAAACCAAATTTTTTTAATTATTTCAACAAGAAGGGAGAACATTATCTAGATCAAGTTTAGGATCATGAAGTTGAGCTTAGAGTGGATGATAGTTATTATCATAACTCTTCAAAATATGATGAGAGAGAGGTTGGGGGAGATCCCGAGTCTTGAATTGTTAATTAAAATCCAAATAGTTAGGGTAGTACTACTCTATGCACTCTCTCACATGACCAACACATAAAACATTGATTATTAGATTACATGAAAGGAGACATTATATGCTCAATGCAAAATAAATGTTTAAAGGTGCCCTATTATTTTCATTATTTAAGAGGCTATTGTTAAAATTACCGAATATAACTATAAATTTACTAAGAGAAGATTAAAAAAAACCAGTGACAAATCACAAATTATAAACACAATGTTTATATTGGAAAAACCCAATCTTGGGAAGGAAACCAACGAACATAATTTTCTATTAATCCCTTGGAAAAAACCAAGTGAAGTAAGCCTTCACCGCTCACCCCACTGGCACATTACAATGAAGTATTCCCAAGCTTTTGAAGGATTCATTACATGTAATCCACATACACAAAACCATGGGTAACAAAATCCATGTGCCCAAAACCACCATCATTTGACCAAACAACTTTGACTCTTTCAACAAGTCAAGTTTTACCTAACAATCTCCCCTAAATCCTTGGCTTGGGGTTTTCCTTGACCAAATTTGGCTAAATAAGCCAAGTGAGCCAACACCACTCACCTCCAAGCCCCCCCCCCCCCCCAAATTTTATATTTAGGGTATCCAGTATTTTGACATTCCCCCCTTGTCACCTAGGTCTAACATCAAACTTTATCGGTAATTCACTAGGGGTACGCATGTCTTGTAGGTCTTACAGCCATATGACCATTTACAAATTTCATCTTCAAATCAATTTTTCTTTTTGTGTTATTGTTTTGCTAACACTTATGCCACCATTCTCTCTCTTTCACACACCTCCTCACACCAAACTCTCTCCTCACTAGATCTCACTTTCGTGGATGCATCTCATCCAGTCAGACCTCTAACCAAGTGCTCTCCACTTCAGATATAGCTTTCATGGTTGCATATCACTTTATTGTGTTGGGTGTGGAGCCTGATTATCTTCTATATTCAAAGGTATCGCCGCATTGGACCCCAGTTTGTAATGGGGCGGCAACGCCGCCCGTAAAATTTTCGCTACAGGGGGGGTCCAGGGGGGCGACTGCGACTCCTCTCAGGATCTTACGTTGAAATCTCCATGCATACTCTCTCATGAATTGGAAACTTGTAGTGGACCCCACACATGCTTCCGTTTTGTGCACTCCATGCTCAATTATACATCCTCCTATCTCTCAGAGATTTTCTTTTAGGTTTGACCTTAAATTTTCCATTTGCAACCACCATCTCCTTCTCCATGTCATGATCCGTTGGATTTGATACCATGTTAAAATTATTGAAGATGAATTAAAATTTACTAAGAGAAGATTAAAAACAACCAACAACAAATCATAAATCATAAACATAATGTTTGTTCTAGAAAAAAAAACAATCCCGGGAAAAAACCAACTAATAGAATTTTCTATTATTCCCTTGGCCAAAATCTACCCAAGTCGTCCAAGTGAGGCTTCACCGGTTACCTTCCTAGCACATTCAAATGAAGTATTCTTGATCCTTTTAAATCCGTAATTACATGCAATCCATGGGGTGTAAAACAATGGGAAACCAAAACCATGTGCCTAAATCCACCATTGTTTGACTGAACAACTTTGATTCTTTAACCGAGTCAAATTTTACCTAACAATTATCAAAGGACATTCATGTAGCTCAACAAAAGATCCTTATGTTAATGGGGAGAAGATGGCCCTAGTTGTAATAAGAGACCTAGGGAATATGGAATTGGAATCCCATAGGAAAATAAGAAGAAACATTTTCTAAGGGGAATGCCGCTAATAGTAAAAACATATGACCATATCCTTAAGGATTTCCAAATGTTATCCCTATGTTGTCATAAAAAATCCCATCATCTACACCTACTTTATTTTGAGGTATTTTTCATTGAACATATGCAGAAAATAATAGCATGAAGGAGGTGATACACATTGAATCTTTCAATTGAGTTGTGACACAGATATGCCCATTATGTACACAAGGGTCTATAATATTACGAATAATAGAGCTAATGGTATGCGATAGCGCAAACAAACCAATTCAACCAACAAAGTGGATAAGAAGACAAATTACATGTAATGTGTACCGATTTAAATACATCCATGTCTTTATTGGAATATTGTACTTGAAATATATGTAACATTGTTTGTGAAGTGTCAACAACAAATCAACCAAATCATCTCTTTAACGGTTCTCCAACATGGGTGGCATTTACATAGAGACATAGCATCTTTAAGAAAGTAAATTTATTATAGTCCTAAACATCATCATTGAAGCATACACAATTAGTTTTCCCGCATGTGCAATAGGGTGGGGATTCTTTGTAATGTGGCATATTAGGTTCAAGCTTAGCATCTTCAAAAGTGAAAGTGATGCCATAATCATTGATTGGCATGGGTCTAATTCTAATGCATGCATCACCACCTTTTTGTGAGATGGAACAAGGTTATGAGATATATCTGGTAAAGAAGTTTCTTTGAGTTGAATGGTCTATATCTGGTAAAGAAGTTTCTTTGAGTTGAATGGTCTATATCTAGTAAAGAAGTTTCTTTGAGTTGAATGGTCAAGTTGAATTGACATTATGGCATATTTATAATCTACGTAGCCATGAACATTTTTTTTAATCATGTTCTTTTATTGATTGGTCAATTTGGATAAATGTCTCTTTGGTAGCTTGATACCAAGGTAGAGGTTACTAACACTTCGAATGAGTCCACTTGAAACAATGAAAAGGAGAAGGATAAGGGGTGAGGAACACACAACCAAGCCCTATTAGGACCAGTAAACATGGTATTATTCTCCCTCAACTCACTGGAGGGATGGAAAGTCTAAAATGTGCTAAATGTATACAAGTAGAGGAGATTATGATATCATTTACATTTCATAATAGTGGAATAAAAAGAGTCAATGACAAGCTATCATGGATATTTCATGTCTCATAAAAAAGTTTAAACAAGTTTTCAGAGGTAACCAAGGCCTAAATCAATTAATTGGTTAAAGCTTTCAAGTATGGGTGTGTAAAAAAATTGCAAAGATGCCATCAAAACATAGAAGTAGTTGATTTCTTATGGATAGAATTTAAGGACAACAAGTGGGACATGGTAAAAAAGAAATTAGTTCACACTTAGTTAGGCCCCAAAAACAAGCCCATAACTCCTCGATTGGGGTGATATACATGTTAGATTACAACATTAGGATTGGAGTTTTCCCTCCTGTCACCAACTATGGGAATTAATGGTCGGGGGTGGCGTGGTCGATCCTCCCTAGGATTATCACATGCAAGGGAAACTCCCCCCAACACTGTGAATTTACTCTTAGCTGTTTGAGATAATTAAGGAGAAAAAGATGTATTCTAGTGAATTTAGCAAGCCATGGAAGGAGGGGTACATAATTCAAAGGTGGCTAGTTCAGATGCATGGTATGGCAACATTCTATTATATGTAACTAGAATATATTTTCAATAAGGATTTACATTTCTTTCCCTCCATTTTCCTTAAAATTCTTAGTGGATACTTCGTTTTGGGTTTCTTTGGTGTCCTCAGGGCTCTTGTCGAAAACTCTACCAACTTCAAGGTTTGGCAAGCTGGTGCAAGTACTTTTCAGGCCTTGGTCATGGTGGAGAAAGGTGGGTGGCTTGGGTGTGTAATTCCTCCCCAGTGCATGGTGTTGGTATCCCATGTAATTATTTGTCCCTAGTTTCGCTTATTGCATGTTCCTGTGTTGAATTTTACTCTCATCATGTTGAATTAGGAGGTGGAAGTTGTATTGAGGAAGTTCTTGGATAATCTTCTGGAGGGTTTGATTTTTTTGGGATGTGTGCTTGGGGTGGTGCCACATATATCTCTTATTAGTGGGTTGATTTCTTTCTTGTGGAGATTTTTTATGTGTTTGTGGAAATTTTGTCAGTGCATGTAGAACAAAGGGTTGAATTGGATTGTTCTTGTGTGGACTGTCAAATGTGGGTCTGACATCTTTCTAGTGGCATGGGATGAACTATCGGTGGAGGAGGCAATTTTACTCCTCTGCTACCTTTGGATCCATGGGTATGTGATATCTTGTCTCTGTTCAATCTCTATTTGGTTATTTGGTAGCATGACCCGTCCTTGTGGTAAAGGGCGCCATGGTGCAAGGGGATCGAGCCAGCCCCATAAGTCCCGAGTGGAGGCTTAGACCAAGGAGGTTGTTGCATCCTTCTATGTGGTGACCCTCCCCATCACTCAAAAGGACATTCACAAGTGGGAAGCTTGGGTTTCAGAGGAGTTTCTCACTCAATCTAATGTTGAAGTGCTTGATGAGGTATCCCACTAGCTTCCTAACCCTAGTCACACCAGGGGAAGAATGAATCATTATCTATAGTATATCACCCTTCATTGGTAGTTGAATATGCTATTGGTGTACTCCATGAGAATCATGAAGATAGGAATTATATCATCTCCTTCTTGAATGAATTCCAGAGGAACCAATGGAAGATTCAAGACAGTATGAACAAGTTGGACGCTCACCTGGATCTCATGGAAACACACATCCAATGTGATTTTAAACTTGAAAAGCCTCTTGGTGCAAGGGAATACTATCCAACCACTGTGGCCTCCTCATATTATTGATTTGGATGCTATGTAATGGTCTTTGTTTTTTTTTTAACCAGAATGAGTAGATTTTTTATATAAATATAGTGTGCGTGTTCACAAACAAAACGGAGATTTTACATAGTTTTTTCAAGCCTTCAAAGGGCTAATGATATATCATTTGGTCTGCAAACCTACCATATCAGTGTTCTCTATTCTGCTAAAAAAAAATCCTCATTCCAGAGCTTCTACAACTATAAATTCGACAAAACTGAAGCATTATATATTTACATTTACATTGTGTCATTTAGAAACTATGAGAAAAAACTTATAAAAACTAAATATCCATTGGCGTTGGATTGTTAAGGTCTAGGTCAATGGAGACTTCTTCGGTGTCTTTCTTCAGGTCTAGCTCGGTAGAGTCCTCATTTTTCTTGATGATGTCCTCCACTTTGAGTTTCAACTATGTAATTTATTGTCGCAGTGCATCTACTTCATCTTCCAGCTGTCGAATACGCTCCCTCTTTTCCAGTTGTCTCTCTTGCATCGTCAGGTTCTTTTGTTGTTGATGATGTATGATGTGCTACAATTCAGCCAAGCCTTCCCTTAAATCCAAGTGGTCCTGCACACAGTTGATGTAGGTTATCCAATTTCTCCTGCCCGCCAAAGAAATTCCCACCCACGACCCCCTGACCTCAGCCTGCAACTGCCCCAACAACTCGACCAGGAACTATCCTATGCACTTTGCACACTCGAATCCATCTTCAAACTACCTAGAATGTCCCAGAACCTTTTGTCACTCCTGCTAAATTCTAGGATGCGCTTGACCCACGGTCCAGGAGCCTACCTTCCACCACCCTGTCCACCTCACTGGCCTCCAACCAAGCCCTAAAGATCTGACCCAAGACATCCTCATAGACCCGAGGTTTATAAACCTTCTCTCCAATAACAATCTTAAAATCAGTCGTGCTCAAACAAATTTCCTTCGCAGATCAACGCTCAATTCTTCCCCAAGGTTCTGGACCCGAATCTCCTCCCAATTCAGCAAAATAATGACACCCAACCTAGTAACAACACTTAGACCCTCAATTTCACTCAGACCCATGGCCCCCTAAAGCTTCCCACTCGAAATCTTAAGAACATTTGACTCCTTGAGTTTTTTCCCATCAACCCAGACCCAGCAACTGATTCGCAACGACCTCAACTTCAGCCGCCAGGCCTTCAAAGAGGCCACCTAAGAAAAATATAACCTTAAACCATAAAATATGAACATATTGTTATTCATTTTATAGCATATGTAGGAATGTGTGATGATTCATTACCGTGTGAAGAAGTTGATGCAGCTGTGATCCCAATGAACTTCCATTATTTCCCAGTCGTCCGCCGTAAAATCCCATCACTTCTCCAGGTCCATCCTTCACATCCTATGCATCTTCCCATGAGAGAACATGGTTGTTCTATGCACCGGAATTAAATGTTGCTCTAAAATCCCCATATTCATGCAATCTCCTAAGGAGGTGTGTCGTCCTTTGCACCTTGAACTAGGGTCTGGGAACTGAATACACATGTAGAACCATCTTTCATAAACAAGAGTAGTACCAGGGTGACGAACACCGACACGTCACAGATGTAAATAGAAGATTCTCTTGCCATGAAGCTCCATGACAGGCTAGGGCTCGCATGTAATGATGTGACAAAGCCCAAGAGATAGAGGGTGAGGTGGGCAAGGGTGGAGAACATGGCGGGACATGATGGGATAGGGGAGCGATGGGGAAAATGAGAGGACAATGGTGGAGAGAAGGGATGGAGGGGATAAATAGGGAATAGGGGAGGCAAAGGGAAGGGGAGGGGATGGAAAGGAAATGAGGAGGGCTAAGGGGAGGGTGGAGGGGCCAAATAGCCACCCTAAGAAATTTGAAAGAAATATCTCCAATTCCAAAATTTGTTGACATCCTTGCAAGGATGAGAGCAACCTCCACATTACAAAATTTGTATCTCGTCAACACAAGTATGGGATGTTAGTCATGCTCACGACCTCATTCACAATGCACCTTTCTTCTCTCAACTGGCATGCATGGTTAGACTATTTGTCAGCTTCATGGTTATTTCCTCTGAGAATACGGAAGAAAGACACCAATTCGAAGGAGGGGATCAACCCCTGGGATCTCTTGGTAATTTGGTTCAAGGTAGTGTTTTTAGTTGATAAAGCATAGATCATATGCCTAATAATTATCATGGAGTCTCCTAAAACCTGTATTGTTTTTATGCCCTTCTTATGAGCCAGTGTGAGGCCTAGGAACAAGCCATACTCTTCTGCTTGGTTGTATGTTTTCATCCAAACCCCCAAGCATATCTATATTCAATGATTCCTTCTGGGTTAATGAGAATCCCTCCCCCTCCTACCACCCCAATGTAATGGTCTTTGTTAATAGTCTTGATTTCTCCTGTTTTTTCTCTAGAGGATGTTAATTTTGTTTCTGTTAGACTCATGAAAGTATTTAATATATGTTTCCACCTCTTCTTTCCTTTATGGCAGGGTGATGCTGGTAAGGTTTTGAAGACAATTTGCTATGTAATGTGAATATTTCAGGCTATATAATTTAACTTATATTAAAAAAATAAAATAAATAAATAAATAAATAAATCCCACAATGACTCAAATATCAACCTAGGTAAATTAGAAGTGATATAGATGAAAATACTTGGCTTTGTGACTTAAAAAAGATTATCAATAGGTTGATACAACCATATTAATATGTGTGTCTAGGTTATAATTAAATAAATAAATAAATTACTAATTTCCCTATGATTTCCTATTAGTTATAAGGAAAACTGGAGATGATGAAATAAAATTGTGAGTGTTCTTATATATATGGAAATAGTGCATTAATCTTGTGAATGAGTCATATACCCTTATTAAATGAAAATAACATGTTTCAAAAACATGGTTAGCACTTGACATGTTAAAATCTTGAAGGTGGTAATGTTTCTTGTAAACCCCCAAGGTTGTGGACAATGAAACTTTCTGACAATACAATCACTTTCATATTACATAAAGGAACCTTGGTATACATTAACCTTGAAAAGATTTTGAAATGATTAAGGATGTGATAATGTATAACATACAACAGGTTGATGAAAGGCTTGAGTCATTAGCATACTGAATTTTATTAAAATTTTATCCAGTTGATCATGTATGCAAAGTCAACCATTCAATTTAAAATTCATTTTGAGGGGGCTCACACCTTTCATCTCACAATGGTAGAGTACCACTAGGTTTGAAAAGAGTAAGTTGGCTACTTTTTGGTTTGAGAAATCAAACCATTAAATGTACCAAAGACCCCATGTAGTTAAGAGAAGGATGGGTTAGATCATTCCCATCACTAAGGATTTTAGGATCTTAATCCACTTTAGTGGAAGAAGGATACCACAAAAATGAAGAGGTTTGAGACTCTCTTGAGGAACCATAGTTGGACTTACTCAAGCAAAGTAGTCTTCATACTAAAGCTAACTTACTTATTACTTTGATCTAGGTGGATATTGGTGGCCACCTGCCAAGTCCACTTGGACCCCCACCACTGTTTCTTTCAGCTTTTCTGTTTCATTAATCGTAGCAGAGTTTACTATTTTTAGCTGTTTTTCGGGTCCTGAACTTCCGGATTCGTCTTGAGGCCCTAAACGATGTTTTTTTGGGAAAACTGGGAGCAACTTGGGTCCATGGACCGATGTTATTCTTCCCAAAGTTGTAGTTCTCGAATAGATTTTTCTAATGAGATATTGTGAGGTCAAACAGAGATTGTATGCCAAAGTTATGACCCCGGGAAGTTGATGTACCAATTTACCCAAACGGAGCCCACAGTTTGGCGTTTCATCGTTTAGGGTTAGGTTTTTGGATGTTTAGGGTTTTCCATTGTTTCTCAACAATAAATAGGCCTTCGAGCCTCATTGTAACACAATTCAGAGGCATGTAGTCGACACATCTCTTCTCAGAGATAAGCTACCATCGCCCTAGCTAGTTTATTTCCATTGTTGTTTGTAAGCATATTTTAGTATTTTACATTAATGAAATGAAGTATTATTTCCACTGCATCTCTATGTTTATGGTTATCTCTATAATTTGTTGCATTCCTGTTTAAGTCCGGATCAATGGTATCAAAGCGGTCTGCTTTTCCTCTGTTTTTCTTTGCATGTCCCCAACGAAGTCGGGATATAAGGAGTTAGGGCTTGAACTTGTCGAACCTTTGCAAGACTAGCCTCGCAAATTTCGATGCCCTCCCATGGTGGATGAAAATAAATATGAGGGGGCAAGAGATCCTATCAAAATCTTGCTCGAAGAAGCCCTTGAGCGACAAAGGAACCGATGATGGACAACTTTGCCCAGATCCTTCAACAGCTACCCAGGGGCGACGCATCAGCTTCCAACAGCTACTCTATAAATGCCACACCGTCTAAGGTACAAGTTAATTTTGAAATCCCCATATTTGAGGGTCAGATAGACGCAGATGTCGTCGATAAATGGTTAAAAATGGTAGAGGGTTATTTTTCTGTTTATGATTTTTCCAGTTGAGAAAAGATTATTTTCGCTCTTCCCATGTCAAGGATTGGTGGGAAACCTACTGCGAGCATAAGGATGAAAGTACGGCTCACTATTTTCAACCACACCCACTTGGGATTCATTCTGAGATGCCATCAAGGATCAGTACTACCCTGACGGAAGCTATGAGGATCAATACATAAAGTGGACCATGCTATAGCAGGGAAGGGACCAAGACGTGCGGGAGTTTACCAATATTTTCCATACCCTTCACACAAAGTTGGGTATCAAGGATTCAGAGTAGCATTTGGTACTCAAATACTGTGGCTGCCTGCACAAGTACATCCAGGAAGAAATAGAATTCCTGAACATCCCCTCGCTTGGCACAACATACCGATATGCCATCAAGGTCGAGCAAAAGTTTAAATAGAAGAAGCGAGACTTTGGATCTGCAAATCCGAAGCAAGGGAAAGGTAACCCCAAATCGCAGAACAAAGGACAAAGCCAAGGCGGGGCAGCCCAAGACAACCCACCAAAGTTGCAAGCAAAGAACAGCACCGTGAAGCCAAAAAGGACACGGGAAAGTGGTGTGAGTTCCATAAGAGCTCCACTCACAACATAAGTGAGTGTCAGGCCAAGCCATCACTGGTGGCCAAGCTAAAGGTTTCAGAATCAGATGCATGTTCCGACTCTGATTCAGAACCCGACAAGGGGAATGACAAAGGGAAGAAGATTATTGATGTGGAGCCCAATGCCACCATTGCCACCATGAAGATCCGGAAGGAGGAACCCGAAGATCCAGAGGAGGGGGAGTGTCTCTTCCACTCCCAGATGTGGGTAAAGGGCTCCCCGCTACAGTTCATTGTCGACAGCGGGAGCCAAAAAAAACTCATTTCGGCAGAGGTCATGAAGCGGTTGGGCTTACCGACCACAATACATCCACAACCGTACACCATCAGGGGGCTTCACCAAGGATGGGATCTTCACGTGAGCCAGCATTGTCACCTTCCATACAACATCAAGCCCTTCACGGATAAGGTATTGTGTGACATTGCTCCCCTTGAAGTTTTTGATGTATTATTAGGACAACCATACTTGTGGAAGCGACATGCTATGTATGAATCAAGGCCCCGTGCTATTATTGTTACTTTTGGAAATAAGTTGTTCAGGATACCAAAGGTAGCACTTCCTACCACCATCACTTTGGTTACTGCAAAACAATGCAGTAAGCCCATTTCCAAAACTGGGAAAATGATTTTCCTGATGATACATCCTCAAGGAAAGAAGAAGATGGTGGCCACAACCTCCAAACAGGGCCCCTCCGCACAACAACTATAGATGGACAAGGTCGTGGAGGAGTAATAGCACATCTTCACCTCCCCTGCAGGGGTTCCTCTACACTGTCAAGTCAATCACTCCATCGATCTGACCCTAGGTGCACCGCTACCCAATGGACCAATCTATCGGTGCTCCGTTCTGGAGAATGATGAAATTAAGAGGAAGATTCAGGAGCTGCTACAAAAAGGTCACATTCGTTCGAGTTCATCACCCTGTGGGAGCACGATCGTGTTGGTACAAAAGAAGGATGGGACTTGGTGACTCTGTATTGACTATCGGGTGTTGAACAAGATCATTGTTCGTAATAGGTACCCGATTCCACAGATTGATGACCTCCTGGACCAACTGAAGGGGGTAAAATATTTCAGCAAGATCAATTTGAAGTCAGGATATCACCAGGTACCAATTGAACCCTTTGATGTGTGGAAGACTACCTTCAAAGCCAAGGAGGGCCTTTTCAAATGGTTGGTTATGCCTTTTGGATTAACAAATGCTTTGGCAACCTTCATGAGGCTAATGGATGACATCTTGAAGCCATTCACCAACTCATTTGTAGTGGTATACTTGGATGACATCCTGATCTTCAGCCAGAGTTGGGAAGAGCACCTCCACCACATTCAACAGGTTCTCCAAACACTGCGGCAACACAAGTTATGTGCCAATTTGGAGAAATGCACTTTTGGCATGACCCAAGTTCAGTATCTAGGATACATTATTGATGAACAGCGGGTGCATGTGGATCATCCAAGATCCAAGTCATTTTCAATTGGCCATCTCCAACCACTCTGACAGAGCTTTGCAACTTTCTTGGTCTTGCTAACTTCTACCGCGGGTTTGTGTTGGGATTTTCTCATATCACTTGGACCTTGAGTCAAGTCACCAAGGGAGGAGCGAAAGAAAATTTCTTTTGGTCTAAATCTAAACAGAAGGCATTCACAGAGTTGAAAGATCGCCTCTGCTTGAAACTGGTGCTCGCATTACCAGACTTGCAACAACCATTTGAGGTCGAGACAGATGCCTCTGACTATGTTATTGGGGCAGTGCTTACTCAACACCGGCATCCAGTGGCATATCATAGTGAGACACTTTCAGACACGGTCCAGAAGTATCCCACTTATGACAAAGAGATGTATTTCATTGTGCACGCCTACCAATAATGGAAGCATTACATTTTGGGGAAGGAAACAGTCATCCACATAGACCACCAACCCCTGCAGTTCATACAGACCCGAGGGAAATTGTAAAATGATCACCATCAGAAGTGGTCCACATACCTGCAACAGTTCGATTTGAATATCAAGTATAAGAAGGGTAGCACCAATAATGTTGTAGATTTCCTCAGTCGACCACTGATCATGGCATTAACCACCGTGCTCAACTCTTGTGGGCATGAGACTTCTGATTGGCCACTTGTCTACAAAAGTGACCCAGAATTCGGCCACACATACCAGACACTCTTGGAGGGTTAGCATGTTCTAGATTTTCACCTCTAGGATGCCTTATTATGCCACCTAGGTCACCTTTGTGTTCCTTCAAGCAAAGATGATTTGGGAAGCACACTACAGTCGAGTTGCTGGCAATTTTGGGGTCGAGAAAATGGTGGTAGTACTGCAGAAGTATTTCTATTGGCCAAATCTTCAACAGGATGTCAAGAAGTACATCAAATCATGCACTTCCTACGTCATTTCCAAACTGACCATCAAGAAGCAAGGCCTCTATAACCTGCTTCCTACCCCTAGTCGACCTTGGGAATCCATCTCCATGGATTACATGTTAGGCCTTCCTTCCACTAAGCATTGAAACGACTATGTTTTTGGGGTCTTCGACAGGTTCTCGAAGATGTCCATTCTGGAGGCCTGCAAGAATAATATCACACTAGAAGCCACTGCTAAACTATTCTTTGAACGAGTGTGGGTACACTTTGGGATCCCACAGTCTATCATCTTAGATCAGGATAGAAGGTTCCGTAGTGTATTTTGGTCTAGTCTCTAGTCGATGTTGGACAACCAAACTCACTAATTCCTAAGCCTTCCATCCTCAAACTGATGGCTAGACAGAGGTTGTCAACAGGATGATCATACACATTCTGTGCATGTACAACTCAAAGCATCCACGCACATGGGATGAAATCCTTCCCTATGTTTAGCACAGCTACAACTGGGCTCTCCACAGCTCGACTGGCCACAAACATTTTCAGGTTGGCTTGGGATTCTAGCTGCTATGTCCCATTGATGTGGCCATGCCATTTGCAGCTACTCATGCAGATTTGGCTCATGTCCAGTCCAAAACAGATAGGGCAAACAGCTTCATTGAGAACATCCAACATATTCACCAGCAGGTCCATGACATTCTAGAGAAATCAAATGCCAAGTACAAGCAGCGAAATGATCAACATCGGGTGCCACACAAATTTCATGTGGGCAACAAATTCTAGTTTCATTTGCAAAAGGAATACCTTACCGGAGCCTAGCAGAAACTCAAACCACTCCGATATGGTCCTTACATAATATCCAACACTGCAATGGTTCCCCTACCACTACCTCTAGCTTGCTTCTCTCCATGTCCTTTATTAGTTGTATTGAACCTCTTATAAGGAACTACATTTTCTTTCTCACTTGCATCTTGAGGTCTTCCTCACTTTGGTGGCCATTTTCCTTTAGCTTTCTCATTTATTTTCAAGTCACGTTTAGGCTCAACTTTGCACTTTGACTGCTCATAACAATGTTTCAACTTTTGGATGGCCTCCTCCAACGATCTAGGCTCATCGAACTCAATCCGGTCTCTATATGCTACTAGAATTTCATTGATGAATCTCTGGACCTTGGCCTTCTCCTCCTTGAGGTAAGGCACATATCTAAACAACTCCAAGAACCTGCTAGTATACTCATCATTTGTCATGGAACCCATCCACAACTCATAAAATGTCTTAGCTCTATCATCAAAGTATCTTTCCAACAAATACTTCTTCTTGAAGATCCTCTCAAACTCATGCCAAGTCAAATCATCCTCATGTATACTTTTAACATTCTTCAAATCTTCCCACAAAATATTTTCTTTATCTTTGAGACTAAAAGTGTCTATCTTTGCTTTCATGTTTTTTGAATAATCATGCAATACAAAGAATTTCCTCATACCAAGAAACCATGCCTCTACATCTTTTGATTTCTTCATCTCTCCATCAAAGGTAGGTGGCTTTTCTTTCTTAAACTCATTCGTCAAGTATCCCCTATCACTCCTCCGGTAAGGATGATAACGGTGACGATCTACCATCTTTGATCGTGTTATCTATGTCCAACCATTGACCACCATAAGACCTATTTCCATATGCCCCATTAGTTATGTCCTCCTTCTCATGGATGATTCGAAGTCGTCCCTATCGCTGCAATTCTAACAAACTATGAAGTAGTATTTCATTAACCTCTGATTGTTTCTCTTGTGCATGTATGATTTTGTCATTGTCCACATTACAACTCCTTATTTCTTCCTTTAAGCTTCTCAATGTATCTTCCAAATCATAAAAGAGCCCAACACCATGTTTCTCATTCGATTCATAGGGAGAGTCTATGTATGTTGGCATTATGATACATATGTTGTACTTGATGGCAACCCACTCATCTCAGATGATAAATTATAGTACAGAAAAGTTCATGGAATTTTATGCAGAGAAAGGTTTATTTCATGTGGAGAAAAGTTAATGGAATTTTCTGCAGAGAAAAGTTTATTTCATGAGGAAAAAGTTCATGGAATTTTATGCAGAGAAAAGTTTATTTCATGTGGAGAAAAGTTCACGGAATTTTATGTAGAGAAAAGTTTATTTCATGTGGAGAAAAGTTCACACACTTTCATGGTTGGTTCATGGTATTAGTCTGACAGTTTTTTATCCTATGGTTTTGGTCTGTGGTATTGCATCCAAAAGCATTGACACCACGTATTGGATTCATGGTATTATGTTATTATGGTTTTGGCCCGTGGTATTGGTCCATGATTTGAGGAAGAGCTTGCCTCTATAACACAAAGGAGATCATTTGGCTTGGGTATGCTTTTGAGTTGAATATCTTAAGATCTGAAATATTGGGTTATTGTTTCAAAAGCTCGATCTATATGAAAGTGAAGTGGAAAGCGAATCTATGAAGGGTGATCTCTCAAGCGCTGCAGCTGCGGTAGTGCGGAGACACCACAGAGGTGCCACAGAAGGCGCAGTGCGAAGACGCCACAGAGGCGCCACAGAAGGCGCAGTGCGGAGATGCCACAGAGGTGCCACAGAAGACGCAGTGCGGAGATGCCACAGAGGTGCCACAGAAGGCACAGTGCGGAGACGCCACAGAGGCACCACAGAAGGTGCAGTGCGGAGACGCCACAGAGGCGCCACAGAAGGCACAGAGTGGAGATGCCACAGAGGCGCCACAGAAGGCGCAGTGCGGAGATGCTATAGAGGCGCCACAGAAGGCGCAGTGCAGAGATGCTATAGAGGCGCCACAAAATGCGCAATGTAGAGACGCCACAGAGGCGCCACAGAAGGCACAGTGTGGAGGCACCACAGAGGCGCCACAGAAGGCGCAATGTGAAGGCGCCACAGAAGGCGCAGTACGGAGACGCCACAGAGGCACCACAGAAGGCGCAGTGCGGAGGTGCCACAGAAGGCGCAGTGCGAAGGCGCCACAGAGGCATCACAGGAGATGCCACAGAGGTGCCACAGAAGGCGCAGTGCGGAGACACCACAGAAGGCGCAGTGCGGAGGTGCCACATAAGGCACAGTGCGGAGACGCCACAGAGGCGCCACAGAAGGCGCAGTGCGGAGGCGCCACAGAAGGCACAGTGCGGAGGCGCCACAGGAGACGCCACAGAGGTACCACCAAAGGCACAGGTGCGGAGGTCAGTGGTGACACAGAAGAACAGTGCATACTTGTATGGAGGCATTACATGGGTGAAGCTCCGTACTTCTCTTGAAATCAAATTAGTTGTCCATGTTTATCCTTGCTGTGTTCTAGGTCTCGTTTATGGTATTATGATCTGATAACAACAGTCTGAGAAGTGATTGATTATGTTCTTAATGACTCATCTTCATGTGATCTGATGGAATAGATCTGATTGATGACTCTCAATGTATATGTAGTGATCTAGTGATTGGGTGATTCAGAAGGTTGTTTGATTATGAGCTCCAATGTGGTTATTGGGTCCAGTATGAAAATTGGATGAAACGTGGCCTTTCATATTATGTGTTGTGCTTCAGTGTATCCAGTATGAAAATTGATGAAACGTGGTACCTGGAGGAGAGAAGATTTTAGGCTGGAGCCTACGTACTAGTACTTAAGCTAGTACAAGAGCTAAAGGGAAAACTTTGGAGCATTGTAGCAGGTAGTAGCCTGCGTACTAGTAAATGGATCGGCTAGTACAAGAGCAAAGGGGGTTGTAGCTCCCGTACTGGTATAAGGCTGCACCAGTACAAAATATTGTAAAAGGATTTTCTTATTAAGAAGAAGATTGAGATGACTTGCAGCAGGTGGTTTTCTCCCGCATTGGGTTTCCACCTTATATCATGGTGTTCATGTGTGTGCCTTATGTGTGATGATCTATTCTATGTTACTGCATCTGTTAACTGATAGTATGGTTGATAATGTTCTAATGCACTCATTGAAGATCAATTAACTTAATCATAAGAAGTTGTGGAAGTAGCATATATGAATCAGAGTTTGGAAATGAAAAAAGTCTTATTAATGTGATAATACTGATTCACCCCCCCTGTCATTATTATTTCCAACAAATAGCATGCCTCCCATGAGTAGCATGGCTAGGACACAAGCAAGGTTCACAGAAGAATTGCATCTAGCCCAGAAAGACACAGCAGAATTAGTTGCTGCCCTCGAGGTTCCAATGCCCTCTTGCATGCCGCGACCTTGGAAAGACAAGCACATGATGGGGCCAGTCAGGGTATCACCAAGATTTAGTAAATTGTCAATAGTTGAAAAGGGCAAAGAAATCACCACTAAACCTGACGAGGACGAAGAAGATTTGCAGGCCCTGATCGCTCAGATTGAAGCATAAGATGAGGAAGAGGAGGATGTGTTCCAAATACCATTACTACCTCCATATGTCTCTCCTTGGAATGGGACGACCAAGATACTAAAGGACCTAGACGCTATGAAGAGTACACTTCAGACCCCACTTCTTCCACACGAGATAAGGTTTGATGGTTTTTCACTAGGTCGAGTACCGAATATCAAGTTCAAAGATTGGGATCTGGTAGATAGTAAAAAGTTCCCCCAATTGGCCGCAGACAAATTACTACTATGGAAATGGCTACTGGGTGTGGAAAAGGTGGGCTTACTTGATCTGAGATGGATACCCCATTATCACCACGTGGCCATTACCATTATTGTTATCTGACAGTTACTCTCTTTGGTACATGATGGGTATCTCTGATTGGAAGAGCCAATTCCTATCACATCCAATTTAGTACACCAGATTACTCACCTTCCTATTAAAGCGAACAACCCCACAGAGATAGCCAAAACAAGTAGCGATGTGGGTCTTGCAGAAACAATGAAGGCTAAATATAAGCTGGAAAAATGAAAGCGGGGATATGTAATAGAAAGCATCAAAGACCGAGGGGTGGAAGTTGCCACCCAGCTACTAGCCACCAAACTCATGAGGAAATTTTGTGCAGATGAGGTGCCAGGCCCTGTCATTGCGCTTGCGGAGTAATGTGCAGAAGGAGTTCAGTTCCACTAGGTGCAGTTCTTATGTGACGAATTTCTGACAAATTGTAAGGAAGCTCAGGAAAAAGGTAAGACTTTCCATTATGCATGCTTATTGTGATCAATCCTTCTGGTTACAAAAGAACTACCGTAGGGTAGCTAGTTTCCCAGAATTGAGCACACCCTACCTGAAGTAGTGCGGTTTACTTCGCTTTGGGCTACGAAGGATGCCACGAGGGTCCAGCAAATCAGGGTCTTTTGGATATTCATGGAAGTGAGTATTCAGACATGGATTGTTCGCAGACCACGAACATCCCCAACAGTCTACAATAGTTTGCTAAGCACGGCTGAGTTCAAAACAGACATGCACAACCTATATATCTTGGCGCAGAAGGAACCAAATCGAACATGGGTCAAGCTCTCGTTCATTGCAATGGACAATGCAATTTACGAGGTATTAACAGCATGGCCTCCGGAATGGAACGCCCTGGACGTGGCTACATAAGGAAGGATGGTAGCACAGCAGTGAAAGAAGGAAATCCAACTGCAACTCACTAAACTGGCAGAAAGGACACATTAGGGAAAAAAGGTCGCTTCACTACAGGAGGTGACCTGGGAAGTAATTATCAATGAAATCACGAAGGATCAAGGAAAGTCCTCAGCACAGGACATGCAGAAGGAATCAGAGACACAAGAACACATGAAATTTAGCACAAACTTGCCCCAAGGCAAAAGGCCATGTAGTAAGGAATTGCCACATGCACGCAAGTAGTCCAAAACAACAAAGACCTTGAAGAAAGAATTTCTTAACAGCAACGAACTAGCGTGCAATGTCACTACCAGTGCATTAGAGGATCTAATGATGGAGTAGAAAACTATGTTAGGGGAGCTCAAAGCACAGTTGCAGAAATTACAGGTGCGACCCTCGGGAGGGATGTTACCAAACCTCATAGATGATATAATCGTAGCTGAGTAGACAGTGCATAGTCACACAATGAACACTTTAGTGTTGCCAACAGGCACTGTCCTAGCTGAATTCAAGGGGGACATGCGAAGTTGGGAGTTGAATTTCACTGCTTTGCCTTGAGAAACCCTCTACAAACTGTAGGATGGGGTAATCGCTGAGCTACGTGCCAAGGAAGGCCACACCCTCCAAATCTTAATAGAGCATAAGGAAAATCTAGAGTAGGTCAACTTACAACATGATTACTTGGTTGTTCGCAACCAAGAAGTGGAACAGGCCATGGCAGAGGCTTGTAGCAAGGTACTAGAGTTGGATGTCTGAGAAGAACTTCTAGTAAATTATAAGATTCATCACATGGCAGCAAGATTCTGTACAACCCAAGAGGAGGCCACGAAAGCTCAGTGGAAATTAAATTTGCAGATTATGTAGCTATGACTGCAAGCATAACCACCCACACCCCGGAAGTTCGAAAATAGTGCCGCAATGAAATTCAAGCAGGATTGGAAGTCATAAAGTGCGCGGTCCAAGATTGCTCGAGATTGTTGGATCAGTCCCTCCTTACGCTCACATCCCTATAGGATGACCCAACGCTACACTAGGTAGAAGCCAAAGCACAAGAGTTACAGCAGGCATATGAAAAAGTCCAGGGGACTGTGCAAACGGTCGCCATCACACAATGACTAGACAAAATGAGGGAGGCCCAGGTTTTCACGACACAAGTTGGCGCCACTCGGCAAAAGGAGGCAGTACTTAAAGAATGCATCCAGGCTTGGCTTGATGAAGCCTTTTCGGTCTCCACCCACATCAAGGGAAAGTTAGCACACATGCAAGAAAAATTGAAACACAGGCAAGCAACAGAATCTGATAATGATGCATCGGTGGCTCGCATAGAATGGATAAAGCAGGTGGCAGAAGATTTTGTTGCGAGGGTAGTGAAGCACAAAATTTGTTGAATGACCTTTGTACGAAGATTTCTACACTATTCAAGTGACTTGGGATGAGTCACATTGATTGTGTTGGGGGCTTGTTGGGTAGTGAAGGGCCTACGTAAGGGTTTTGGGGCTCAAAGTCCACAATTTTGGGTAAAAATATGGTAAAGACTCCGTGAAGTGTGCGGAGCGCAAATTTTAATGAGTCAAGTCAAAGCGTTGTCCACCTGAAAATAATGTAAAATAATAGGAAGTGAGTCGACCTACCCATGGTCTATGGACCATGGGAATGTATAAATAGAGTGAGGCTCTAAAGGTAGAGGGAGGAAAATTTTTTGGATCTTCAGGTATGGGTTTGTGAAAGCAATATTCTCCACCTCTGTAAGTCTAGGTCAAGGGTGTTGGTATATAGATAGAGAATCTGCAGCTATGTGCATAGAGGCCTGGTAGAGTCCGTAACTTTGTGCGTGAACCCCTGCATCTGAGTGCACAGAGCATATCTGGTTGTATTGACGAAAGATATTAATAAAGATAAATTGCTTTCTAAAATATCACGAATCTATTATGTTTGGTTCATGCATCTATTATATGAGTTTATATATTTAAAGAAATATGATTATGTGCACTGGGTTTTATTCTTAAGTTTGCTTAAATATTGTAACTAGAAGATCAGGTCTGTAATAATTTCCTTAATAAGAAAGTACACCTCTGCAGCTCTATGCGGAAGTCCGATAGTAGTATAGAAGTGGTGCGAGGCCACAGAACGTTTTGCGACCCCTCTAGACCACATCAAGACATCCCAAGGGTGTGGAAACCTAGTTCTAGCACCCTCCCCTGCTACCTCAGGTGAGACCTCAGTCCACGCTCTGCAGGCTATTGCCGAAAGGGCTGGTAACTGCAAGATTTGTTTGGCTAATAACTCTTCTGAACTTGGGTTGACACTCTAGGGGGTTTCGACTTCATTGATAGATAGATCATCACAGACCATTGTCTTAGATAGATTAATAATGACTAAATCAACATCATGATCAGATGAGGAAGTGAATAGATCATGACAACCAAGATCAAAAAATTTGAGATGTTCATCGGCATCCTCATGATTTTATGAATCAAGAAGAGGGGTTCCCACCCTCTGTGTTTTCAATAAATATAGATGATGGATTGGATGGATTTCCTGAGGAAGATGTGTCTTCTCTACACTGTAATGACAAACTGACATCCGACGTGTTGTGTGAATGATAGGGAGTAGAAGCATATGGAAATGAGTTTTCACAGTGGAAATCAGTAATGGTAGAATCACAAGGCCTTTAGATTCCTGTACACACTCATCATGAATGATGGCGTAGGTCAATTGCATAACACCAACTTTGTTGACAACTTTATCCTCATTCACAATAGGTGAGGACTCCAAAATGGAAGAAAACAAGACAATATAATCCAGAGGATCAACAGAATGCAAGGATGAAGGTCAAGGGAATGAATCCACGTGACAACGAATAGGCTTGCAAGTAGAATCTGCATAGATATTAAGAGCAAGTGGGGTAGGAGGATGTGACAGTTTAACAGAGGTATGTGCATGATCTTCCACATCACTTCGTAGTGGTGGAGCTATCTGATGAGGTAAAGGTAAACAGTCACTTGTGATAGCGACTGTGCCTTCTCATGATTGTACAGTTCCATCGCTGGAGTATGAGAAGGATTTGAGTGATTTCAAGAATTATGGATTTTCAAATATGTGAAGAAGATACTCAAATCTCCCATCGATGAATTCCTAGTCAATATCATCTTCAGGGAATCGATATACAAGGTTACAAAAGCATGTGTAAAACTGTTCAACTAATTCATCAGGTGCTTTCCATAATTCCAGAATTTTGTTTTTGAGTGTTTTATAATCGAAGTGATTGAAAGCATGGTCTATCTCTGTGACTAGATGAACAAGAGAATGAATATATTTTATGAGCAACATGGCACACCAGTGCAATGTGTGCCCTTGAAGCATGTAGATGAACAACGCGTAGCTCATGTATTCTTCAAAGAATCCATGTCTTTCACATGATACTACAATGATGACTGCATGCCTAACCAAGGCTACATAGCCTCCACCATCAAATTTTTTATGAGAAAAGTTATCCAAGAGCTTATCCGGGATAATGAAGTCATTTCCATAGGACATACACTCCAGAAGAGCAACTCGGTAGTTAGTCATGATAGGTGTGTAGAGATTCAAAATAGATGTGAGGACTCAGCTTGTCATCTAGCCCTCTTTCTAGCACCAAAATGTTGATGGTGCTGGACGCGCCAACATGTAAGGTGATCTCCCCGGTAAGAAGTCCCAATTAGACCTCATATAGTTTGGTGTAAAAGTCCCAGCAGTGGGTCATATGGTAATGCCTTGGTTGTGATTTAGCATAGAGGCAAGTAAGATGTCTCTGTTGGTAGCAAGGGTGTGATAGCTGCAATGAGACAAGGAAGGTGCATGAAAGGTTCTAACACATGTGGGATGAGATGAGTGCACCCCTTGGAAACCTGTAATAGTACTCGGATGGCATTGGAACACACGAGAAAAGATGCATCACAAGCTGGAAAGCAAGTTAGCTGGAAATCCAAAGTGATGGTTCAACCAACAACACATTTCATCAATATTCATACGTAATCATATAAAATAGTCCATACATGCATGCTTAAGAAAGAAAATATATATGCCATTTAGAGTAAACAAGATAGCTAGAATATAATACAACATATGCATGAAACATGTTGGCTCTTATTATATAAAGAAGTGTAAGTTCCAGTCATACAATACATCCATGTCCAACTACTAGCTCCAATAGTGGAACGTTACAGCCATATTCATCTGCTCCTCCAAAGAGATGTACTAGCTCCATGTAGTGGAGAAGCCAAGGTGCATTACAATATTTTCCAAGCTCTCTCCAAGATAGTCTTATCGGAAGCTTGGCAGACCAAAAGCCTTTACAATGAGTTATGAGGTTCTAGTTATAGCAAAGGGTGGGGTGACCCTTGAAATTCCCATTTGTGACAGTTCATCTACCCTCGTGACTCTTCATCTACTTTATGACTGTTACATTCAACTATTGACACTTGAACTTCCACTTGACATGAAATTGCATTACAATGCACATGTGCTCATGGGAGACAAAATGGCTTGAGAAATCCATGCAAGACATCACTGACACTCAGTCCATTGATGTGAGACAAACTATTTGACATGCTTGTGATGGTGAAGGTGGTGAGTTGATGCCAAGCTTGGTTGTCTGTGATGGTGTGCATGCACCCCATGGTGACATCTTGCTGAAGTGAACTCTTGCCTCTGTTGCATCCGGTGCATTGGTTATGGCTCCCTGGTCCAAACCATCTGCTAACATGCATATGGTCTTGATCTAGGTGGATGTTGGTGGCCAACCACCTATCCCACTTGGACCCCCATAACTGTCTCTTTCAGTTTTTCAGTTTCCTTATTTGTAGCACAATTTACTATTTTTAGCAGTTTTCTGCGTCCTGAACTTCGAAAGCCATTTTGAGGCCCTAAACGACTTTTTTTGGAAAACTGGGAGCAACATGGGTCCATGGACTGATTTTACTCTTACCAAATTTGTAGTCCCCAGATAGATATTTCTAACTAGGTATTGTCCGGGGCAAATGGAGATAGTATGCCAAAGTTACGACCTCGAGAAGTTGATGTACCAATTTACACAAAACGGGGCCCAGATTTTGGTGTTTAATCTCCTAGGGTTAGGTTTTTGGATGTTTAGGGTTTTCCATTATTTCTCAACAATAAATAGGCCTTCTAGCCTCATTGTAACATAGTTCAGAGGCATGTAGCCACCACATCTCTTCTCATAGATAAGTTATCATTACCTTAGCTAGTTTATTTCCATTTTTGTTTGTAAGCATATTTCAGTATTTTACATTAATGAAATGAAGTATTATTTCTGCTGCATCTCTATATTTATAGTTAAATCTATAATTTGTTTCATTTTTATTTAAACACAGAGCACTGGTATCAGAGCGGTCTTCTCTTTCTCTGTCTTTCTTTGCATGTCCCCAACAACGTCGAGATATAAGGAGTTAGGGCTTGAACTAGTCGAACCTTTACAAGATCAGCATCGTAAATCCCGATGGTCTCCCATGGTGAATGAAAAGAAAGACAACGGGGTAGGAGATCCTACGAAAATCTTGCTCAAAGAAGCCCTAGAGTGACAAAGGAACGTGATGATGGAAAAAGTTACAAAGATCCTTCAGTGGCTACTGAGGGGCAACACATCGGCTTCCAATAGCTACTCTAGAAATGCCACACCCTTTAAGGTACAAGTTAATTTTGAAATCCCCATATTCAAGGGTTAGATAAACGTAGATGTCGTAGATAAATGGTTAAATCTACTAGAAGGTTATTTTTCTATTCATGATTTTTCCAATCGAGAAAACATTATTTTCGCTCTTTTCAAAGCAGCCCCCCACATCAAGGATTGGTGGGAAACCTACTGCAAGCAGAAGGATGAAATTACGAGCTCACTATTTTTAGCCACACTCACTTGGAATTCGTTCTGGGATGCCATTAATGAGCAGTACTACCCTGTCAAAAGCTATGAGGACAAATACATAATGTGAACCACGCTGCGGCACGGAAGGGACCGAGATGTGCTGGAGTTCACAAACGTTTTTCATACCTTTCGCACACAGTTGGGTATCAAGGGTTCTAAGCTGCATTTCGTACTTAAATACATGACTTCCTACATAGACACATCCAAGATGAGATGGAGTTCCTGAATATCTCCTCGCTTGGCACAACGTACCAATACATTGTCAAAATCGATCAGAAGTTTAAACAAAAGAAGCAAGACTTTGGATCTTCGAATCAAAAGAACAAAGGAGAAAGCCAAGGCAAGCTGACCCAAGATAACCCATCAAAGGTGCAAGAAAACAACACCACCATGAAGTCAATGAAGGACACGGGAAAGTGGTGTAAGTTCCATAAGAGCCCCAATCACAACACAAGTGAGTATCACACCAAGCAATCACTGGTGGCTGATTTGAAGGCTTCCAAATCAGATGCATGTTCCGACCCTGAGTCAAAACCTGACAAGAATGACAAAGGGAAGCAGATCATTCACATGGTGCCCATTGCTGCTGTTTCCACTGCCAAGATCCAGAAGAATGAACCTGAAGATCTAGAGGAGGGGGAGCGTCTTTTCCACTCACAAATGTGGGTGAAGGGTTCGCTGTTACAATTCATTGTTGACAGTGGCAGCCAAAAGAACATCATTTTAGCAGAGGTCGTGAAGCAGTTGGGCCTACCAAATACACCACACTTGCAGCCATACAGTATTAGGTGGCTTCACCAAGGCCGAGATCTTCGAGTCCACTAGCAGTGCCACCTTCCCTACAGCATCAAGCCCTTCATAGATGAGGTATTGTGTGATGTTGCACCTCTTGATGTTTGTGATGTACTATTAGGTCAACCATACCTATGGAAGTGACATGTTGTGTATGAGTCAAGGCCTCACATTGGTATTATTTCTTTGGGTAATTCATTATATAGGATACTGGAGGTAGCCCCACCTACCGCCACCTCTTTAATCACTGCTAAGAAATGCAGCAAGCTCATCTCTCAGACTAACAAATTCATTTTATGTTTGGTTCGCTCCCAAAGTAAGGGGAAGATCATCACCACATCCATGACCCCTACGAAGGGTTCCTTCACGTAGCAACAACAACAAATGGATATAGTCATGAAAACAGAGAGGAAAATCTTCTCCTCACCCACAAGGACACCATTGTACTGTCAAGTCAAACATTCATTCGATTTAACTCCTAGAGCACCTCTGCCCAACAAGTTGATATATCACCGCTCCATGCTGGAAAAAGCCAAGTACAAGTAGTGACATGATTGGAATCAGGTACCACACAAGTTTTAAGTGGGCAACAAAGTCTAGTTGCATCTGCAGAAAGAACATCTCACAAGAGCGCATCAGAAGCTTAGACCACCCCAATTTGGTCCTTACACCAGTACCAAGGTTGTGGGAAATAATGCTTTAGATCACAAGATTCCCTCATTCCTTCACTTGCACCAAGTGTTCAATGTGGACCACCCTTGACCATACTTCTCACCATTAGTAGACACATCAGAGGTTGCAAAACAACTCACCAGGGACCAAGCTCAGTGGAAGTTTCCTCATCTCATGGAGGAACTCAATGCAATGGGGAACATTGCTTCCTAAGGGGGGAGGAATGATCCAAGTAGATGTTGTTGGCCACCCATATATCCCACTTGTACCCCCACAACAATCTCTTTTAGTTTTTCAATTTTCTTATTTGTAGCACAATTTACTATTTTTAGCAATTTTGTGGGTCGTGAACTTCCGAAGTCATTTTGAGGCGCTAAACAACAATTTTTTGGGAAACAGGGAGAAACATGGGTCAATAGTTTGATGTCTCTCTTCCCAAAATTTTAGTCCTTAGATAGATCTTTCTAACAAGGTATTGTGCACGTCAAACAAAGATCGTATGCCAAAGTTATGACCTTGGGAAGTTGTTGTACTAGTTACCCAAAATGGGGTCCACAATTTGGAGTTTCATCTCCTAGGGTTAGGTTTCTGGATGTGTAGGGTTTTCCATTATTTCTCAACAATAAATAGTCCTTCGAGCCTCATTATAACACAGCTTAGAGGCATGTATCCACCACATCTCTTCTCAGAGATAAGCTACCATTGCCCCAGCTGGTTTATTTCCATCTTTGTTTGTAAGCATATTTCAGTATTGTACATTAATGAAATGAAGTATTATTTCTGCTGCATCTCTGTATTAACGGTTATATATAAAATTTGTTGCATTCTTGTTTAAATCCAAATCAGTGGTATCATATCGGTCTTCTATTTCTCTATCTTTCTTTCCTTGTCCCCAACGAGGTCGGGATATAAGGAGTTAGGGCTTGAACTAGTCGAACCTTTGCAAGACCAGTCTTGCAAATCCTAATGGCCTCCCATGGCAGATGAAAAGAAAGACAAGGGGGCAGGAGATCCTATCAAAATCTTGCTCAAAGAATCCCTCGAGCGACAAAGGAATGTGATGATGGAAAACTTTGCCCAGATCCTTTAGTGGCCACCAAGGGGCGACGCATCAGCTTCCCATAGCTACTCTAGAAATGCCACACCCTTTAAGGTACAAGTTGATTTTGAAATCTCCATATTCGAGGGTTAGAAAGATATAGATGTTGTAGATAACTAGTTAAATATACTAGAAGGGTATTTTTATGTTCATGATTTTTCCAGTTGGGAAAATATTATTTTCACTCTTCTCAAAGCAGTCCCCCACATCAAGGACTGGTGTGAAACCTACTACGAGTAGAAGGATGTAAGTACAGGCTCACTATTTTCAGCCGCACCTACTTGGAATTCATTCCAGGATGCCATTAAGGAGTAGTACTACCCTGTCAAAATCTATGAGGACAAATACTTAAAGTGGACCATGCTGTGGTAGGGAAGGTACCAAGATGTGTCGGAGTTCACAAACATTTTTCCTACCTTTCGCACACAGTTGGGTATCAAGGATTATGAACTACATTTAGTACTCAAATAAAACAGCTTCCTACATAGATACATCCAGGACAAGATGGAGTTCCTAAATATCTCCTCACTCGGCACGACATACTAATATGCTGTCGAAATTTAGAAGAAGTTTAAACAAAAGAAGTGAGACTTTGGATCTGCGAATCCGAAGAAAAAAGGACAAAGCCAAGGCGAGGTGACCCAATACAACCCATCGAAGCCAAAAGAAAAGAACAACACCACGAAGTCAAAGAAGGACATAGGAAAGTGGTGTGAGTTCCATAAGAGCCCCACTCACAACACAAGTGAGTTTCAGACCAAGCAGTTGTTGATGCTAGAGTTGAAGGCTTCTGAATCAGATGCATGTTCTAACCCTGAGTTAGAACCTGACAAGGGGAATTACAAAGGGAAGTAGATCATTGATGTAGAGCCCAATTCCCTTGTTGCCACCACCAATATCTAAAAGAATGAGCCCAAATATCCAGAGAAGGGGGAGTGTCTTTTCCACTCACAAATGCGGGTGAAGGGTTCGCTGCTGCAATTCATTGTTGATAGTGGTAGCCAAAAGAACCTCATTTCAATAGAGGTCGTGAAGCGGTTGAACCTACTGACTACACCACACTCGTAGCCATACAGTATCAAGTGGCTTCACCAAGGATGATATCTCTGAGTCCGCCACAGTGGTGCCTTTGCTACAGCATCAAGCCCTTCACAGATGAGGTATTGTGTGATGTTGCACCTCTTGATGTTTGTGATGTACTATTAGGCCAACCATACTTATGGAGGTGACATGTTGTGTATGACTCAAGGCCTCACCCTATCATTATTTGTTTGGGTAATTCATTATATAGGATACCAGAGGTAGCCCCACCTACCGCCACCTCTTTGATCACTATTAAGAAGTGCAACAAGATCATCTCCTAGACTAGGAAATTCATTTTTTGTCTGGTTCGCTCACAATGTAAGGGGAAGATCATCCTCACATCCATGATCCCCATGAAGGTTTCCTCCATGCAGCAGCAATAAGCGATGGATACGATCATGAAACTCGACAGGAACATCTTCTCCTCACCCACCAGGACACTGTTGCACTATCAGGTCAAGCATTCATTCGATCTAACTCCTGGAGAACCTCCAACCAACGGGTTGATATATCGCTACCCCATTATGGAAAATGCCAAGTACAAGCAGAGACATGATCAACATCAGGTACCACACAATTTTCAAGTGGGCGACAAATTCTGGTTGCATTTGCAGAAATATCGCCTCACAAGAGCCCATCAGAAGCTCAAACCACCCTGATTTGGTCCTTACACTTGTACTAAGGCTGTGGGAAATAATGCTTTGGATCACAACTTCCCCAATTCCTTCGCTTCCACAAAGTGTTCAATGTAGAGCACCCTCGACTATGCTTCCCAACATTTCTGGACACATCAGAGGTTGCGGAACAATTCACCCGAGATCACTACGGACCAAGTTCAGCAGAAGTTTCCTCATCCCATGGAGGAACTCAATGCAATGGGGACAATTGCTTCCTAAGTGGGGAGGAATGATCCAGGTGGATGTTGGTGGCCACCCACCTATCCCACTTTGACCCCCACAACTATCTCTTTCCACTTTTCAGTTTCCTTATTTGTAACACAATTTACTATTTTCATCACTTTTTCAGGTCGTGAACTTTCGAAGTCGTTTTGAGGCCCTAAACGACATTTTTTGGGAAAATTGGGAGCAACATGGGGACAAGAATTGATGTTTCTCTTCCCAAAGTTGTATTCCTTGGATAGATATTTCTAACGAGGTATTATGTGTCAAATGGAGATCATATGTCAAAGTTATGACCTCGGGAATTTGATGTACCAATTTACCCAAAACGGGGCCCACAGTTTGGTGTTTCATCTTCTAGGGTTAGGTTTTTGGATGTTTAGGGTTTTCCATTATTTCTTAACAATAAATAGGGCTTCAAGATTCATTATAACATAGTTCGGAGGCATGTAACTGCCACATCTCTTCTTAGAGAGAAGCTACCATCACCCTAGCTGGTTTATTTCCATTTCTGTTTGTAAGCATATTTCAGTATTTTACATTAATGAAATGAAGTATTATTTCTGCTGCATCTCTGTAATTACGATTATATCTGTAATTTGTTGTGTTTAAGTTTAAATCTAGATCTGTGGTATTAGAGCGGTCTGCTCTTTCTCTGTCTTTCTCTGCATGTCCCCAACGAGGTCTGGATATAAGGAGTTAGGGCTTGAACTAGTCAAACCTCTGCAAGACCAGCGTCGCAAATCCTGACGACCTCCAATGGCAGATGAAAAGAAAGATGAGGGGAAAGGAGATCCTATCAAAATCTTGCTCAAATGAGCCCTTGAGCAACAATGGAATGCGATGATGGAAAACGTTTCCCAAATCCTTCAGCGACTACCCAGGGGCAATGCATCGGCTTCCAACAACCACTCTGGAAACGACACACCCTTTAAGGTACATGTTAATTTTGAAATACCCTTATTTGAGGGTCAAAGAGATGCTAATGTTGTAGATAAATGGTTAAATATGGTAGAAGGGTACTTTTTTGTTCATGATTTTTTCAATCGAGAAAATATTATTTTGACTCTTCTCAAAGCAGCCCCCGACATCAAGGACTGGTGGGAAACCTACTTCGAGCAGAAGGATGAAAGTACGAGCTCACTATTTTCAACTGCACCCACTTGGAACTCATTCCAGGATGCCACTAAGGAGCAATACTACCCTGTCAAAAGTTATGAGGACAAATACATAAAGTGGACCATGCTATGGTAGGGAAGGGACGAAGATGTGTCGGAGTTCACAAACATTTTTCATACCCTTCGCACACAGTTGGGTATCAAGGATTATGAGCTGCATTAGGTACTCAAGTACTGCAGCTTCCTACATCGATACATCCAGGTCGAGATAGAGTTCCTGAATATCTCCTTGCTTGGTGTTGGCTTGAGGGGGCCTGACCGAGGTTCATCATTAATTAGCCAAACAAATCCCAACACTACTAGCCCTTTCAGCATCAACCCGTGGAGCCTGGACCAATGTCTCACCCGAAGCAGCATGGGGGATGTTGGAATCAAGTTTCCACACCCTTGAGATGGTTGTGATGTCGTTTGAACTCTTCTATCCCTACCTTCACATAGGTGATCTCGCTTTAGGTCTTGTAAAACAAACCCTCTATTCCAGCTTTCAGTACCTTCATGAAAGTACATGATCTACCTTCGTGCAACTCTAACCTGTAGCTCAGGTACTTTCATGCTGTTATAGTAGTGAGCCATGCAGATTCCTCAATTATCTTAAGTGATTTGCTTATCTTGTCAAATACTTAAAGTTATCACTGCGTAAGTAGATATTCGTGATTGTGTTCAATTATTCAATGTAATTTCATTCATTCATGCATCATATAAGCATAATAAAGGAAATTTATACATAACATATGCAAACCTATTAACAGATCAAATACACAAAAATTGCGGAATAAATTCTTCTATTAATATCTTCCAAGTATTACCCCTGCGTAGAGAGTTGTAGGGGTTTGTGCACTCAACTACATACTTCTACCCTAGGCCTCTCTGCACTCACTTGCAAAGCCTCTACCTATGCTACAACCCAAGACCTAGACTTCTTGCTCTAAATCTATGACTCTCTTCCTCGTTATGCTACTAACTACTTAGAGCTTAGCTCTTTTTATACAATCCCGTGGTTCATGGGCCATGGGTAGTTCACTTACAACCAACTTAACTTTACAAAACTAAGGGCAGAATACCCTTTGTGACACATAATACCTTCACGCTCAGTGACCACAAAATGCGGAGTCTTTACAATAATTTTACAAAAAATTGACTAAAACATGGGATTTTAGCCCCAAAACTTCCTTTGGGAGATTCCGCTCCCAACAGATCCCCAACACAAACATCATGACTCACCCTCGAGTCACTGGGTAGGTGCAGGGATCTTTGTGTGAAGTTCATCCAGCTTGACCCTGATGATCCCAACTTCGGCTATGCACTGAGATGCAACCTGCTTCGCATCTTCAACTATCTTCTCAGTTACTTCCCCTGTGTTGTTGGCCTAAAGCTGTTTTTGAGTTGCTTGCAGAGTTACAAGATTGCCTTCAATGTTTCTTGTAACCGCATAAGCTTCCTCTAGCTAGGGCTTGAGTCATGCCTTCAGCATTACTTCCTTGTGCAAAGTTGCATCCACCTATTCCTTTAGATGTGTGGCTTCCTATATCTTGGCTAACCTTTGTGTCAACGCGACAGTTCGTGTTGTGCCCTTGACTTCGTCATAGCATTGTTGGAGTTTGTGTGCTTCCGTCTAGAGCCTCTAGATGTTTGGGTCCTCCTGCAAGCTAGTCAAGACCTCAAATGACTATTCAAACAACTATGTGCAGTCTACAATTGCACTCTCCACTATCACTATTGCTTCTGTGACAGCGGCCACCAGCTATTCCTTGACCTCTGGTGGTGTTAAAGGCTGAGCCTTCAATTGGAGTTCTGTAATCTACACGTTTAGCTCCAACTGAACCCATGCCATATGCATCCGAGTGTCACACAACCCTGTGGCCAATTTACAAATGCATACCTCGACTAGCTCCTCCTCTGGAATGGCCAATTCTAGGACCATTCTGCAGACCTCTTCTATGACCTGTATGATCTTCTTACTCTGGTTGGTCTCCTTGGCCTTGGCGGTGATGGAAGCATTCCTCTATAAGTCCATCTGCTCATTGTTTATTCTTTGCTCGCTAATCACTTAGAGGGCATGGTGCTCGTGAGCCCTCAGCTCTACAATTACTCCATCCTATAAAGAGTGGAGTGCTTCATACAGGAGCACTGCCAGGTTCAATTCTACTCCCTTCAAGGTACTGACAGTGCCCCTGTCAGCCTCATTTTCTGTTGTCAGTGCCCCATTTTCCAACACTAGAACACTGGAAGCCTTCGTGTGTAGAATATTGGTATCCTCTGATGTGCCGATAGAGAAGCTGGTAGTCACTGTACCAACTTGTGACGTGAAGGCCTACACCTCCTATAGTCTAGTCTGGATGGCCCCTAGGACGATCTGTTGCTACTTTTTAAACTGCTGCAAGGCCTCCGCAGTGACATCTCTGATTGTGTCATTGATGTCGTATAATTCTCCCTCTGTTACTGTGATGGGGTCTAGTGAGGTCTTGGTTTCCTTGGACTTCTTTATGGACCATCTTTTTTTTTGGCTTTCTCAAGCACTTAATATGGCCAGACGTCTCTTTAAAGTCCGCATCGTGCTACTCTGTGTCCTCTTTTTCAGTTTCAGCTGAAGGCGACTGTGCACCTTTGTCAGAGCTCTACTCTATGCCATGTGTCTGCTTTCCTGCCTCCTTCCCTATCTGCTCTGCCTTAGCCTTCTCAACAGCCTCCTTCTTCCTCTTCATGACCAGCTATGCCATCTTTAGCTTGGTCTCATCCTTCTTCTTTTGTTTGGCAGACTTGCTTCCACCCACTGCCAAGTCCATGTAGGTGCGCCACTCCGCCAGCCATTTATACAACACTGCATCGATGGCATCATCTGTGGCTAGGTACGGTAGATCATACCACTTCTACACAAGGGCCTTCCTCGCCCTAATTGAGATCCGATGGAAATCAACTTTGAATTTGACATAGCTTTGCATGTTAGCATATACTGTGGGCGACAATCATAGCTTGCGATTTATAGCCATCCTGATATTCATTTCCATCAGGATCCAAAATATTTTGTTGTCTCAAATGCGCTCTATGTCCTTGGTTGCCCACAGCGAAGCATACTTCGCTGCTTCAAGGAGGTTCATCGCGACCAAGGGGAATTGGCTTTCTTCTAATAGCTCCCATGCTACAAGAACAATTGAGAGCAAGAGCCACGTGTAGTGGAACATCTTGCTCTGCTCCTGCACTTCATGGTAGTTGGCCAAGAACTCACCGCAAAGGTAATCTGACCAGTTAAATTGGACTCCTTCTACACACTACTATGCAAGCACGACGATAGGCACTGGAAAGTTGTCAGTGCAGTACTTTCGCATCACCTTCCCTACAAAGATCTGCATTGCCACCTTCACAATGAGGTCGCAAATACTGGAGATTGCGTACCCGCGTGAATTCTTCACCAGTTTAGACTTCTCTTTCATCGATTCTGAGCGCCAGCTCATCACCCTTGACACAAAAAATCATCACTGGATTTTCACTTGTATAAGACATACGCGTCATGTGGTGAATCAACATATCGATGATGGGTATCAGCTCCTCCAACCACAAACATCCATCATGCACCAAGCAAAGCATTTTCTTGATGACTAAAACTATCACGGGGGTATGGTTATAGTGCGACACCCAGAGCAAGTTGAGTAATCCTGCTTTCTCTACTACTTTGAGCCACTTTCGGAGCTCCAATGCAGTCATCCCCATTTTTGTGTCTATGATTTGATGCATCAACTATTAAGTCACCAAGTGCGGGAACTTATCATGGTCTACTAAGTCCTAGTCTTCAAGCTTCAAAATCAGCACCCATGCCAAACACGGACCATCAAAAGTGATCTCATCTGGTAGCAATGGGGTTTGCAAGGGTGTCTTACTTTCATCAATGTCCTTAGGGATATTGGACTTAGGCTTGCGTGGAGGGACATACTCTGGCAACCATGTAATAGGGTCTGCACCCTGGGCTTCAACCTCCTCTATTTCCACACCCACAGCCTCATCATACATGGGATGTCTTCAATATCCTCCTCTTCTACCTCTAGGTTTATAGTCCTAGGCAATGGACTTGGTTTGTTTCGTCTCGGCGATGTGCACACCAGGATGGCAGGCTACTTTCCCTTCTTATCTCTCATAGTCCCCTTGGTTGGGTTGGCTTCGGTCTTGGTGTTCTTGGAGATTTAAGGACCTCTGCCAATACTTTAGCTATTTCTGGGGTAGCTACTTCGATCCCCATATCAATTTCCTGCACATTTTCCTCGGCTGCCACTCCTTCGGTGCTCATAGCTTATGCATGAGTTGACATGATGCTTTTCACTAGTGCTTGTGTCTCTTTTACCAATTGTTCAAACGCTAGACTCACTATCAAGTCTTGAAAGAATTCACAGTTCATGTGCACCTGAGAGCGCAATAACTCAATTCTCAAAATGCCAAGTGTTTTTCACTGGGCAACCACTTGTAATTTATAGGGCAGTTTGAATTCAAATCCAACCATTCCCCCTAAAATCGGTTCATTAATTCTAAATTGGCGGCATATTTTGAAGGATCTAAGCCATAAATTTCATCTTAAATGCCAGTCGCTTGCTCCATTTGGCCTCACTTCTACCGTCTTTTCATGAATAGAGACTTTAACGGCTACTTTCTAGCTAACCTACACAATTTCTCCCTGGGTAGCGCATCTCCCTTCGCGTTGTCACAGACCCAGTGACACATCTTTGCTTTGTACCATCTTCTAATCGTGCAGCTCCCCATCTTGGGTAGTGTATTTTATAGTCCCATGCCTCCTTTCAGCTGCCTAGAGCACTAAGACTGTGCTACTTTCATTTAGTCACCTGGCTAGACCTCTGGTGTATGGCTTCAAATGACTGCCATTCACCTTTCCTGGGAAGGGTTCTCCATGTAACTTGACCAACTATATCGCTCCTCCATCCGTAATCTCCTTAATAACATAAGGCCCTAACCAATGCATCCCAAATTTTCTGGGAAATTTATCAAACTTACTATCATACAAAAAAACCAAATCATTTACCTTAAACGTGTGTATCTTGATGTGTCGATCATGCCATGCCTTTTCACACTGCTTTTGGACCTGCTGATGAAATATATCCAAAAATATTTCTTCTTCGAGCTCATCCAACTGCACAAGCCTCTCCTCCACGGCTTTGGGATCCATCATACCTATGAGCACAGCTATGCACAAATTAGACATGATGTATTCCATAGGAATAATGGCTTCCACACCATAGACAAGCCTAAAAGGGGTTTTTCCTATCAACTTCTTTCATGTCGTTCAATAAGCCCACAATATTGCAGGTATGAGTAGGTCCAAATCACTTCATTAAGCATCGTAAGCCTTTGTCAGTGCATTTTCAAACACTTTGTTGAATGCCTCCACTGTCCCGTTAGCCTATGGGTGATAAGGTGTGCTCTTCTGGTGATATACCTGAAATTCCTCCATGATTGCATTGATCATCTCATTCATGAAGTGCATACCACGATCACTCATCAGTATCCTTGGACATCCAAATCGTGTCAGTACATTCTCAAAGAGGAACTTCACAACTGTCGTGCCTATACAATCCTTCACCTATTGTGCTTCTACCTAATGAGTCAAATACTCTGTCGTAGTGATAATGTACCTCACTCCTATCTTCCCTTGTGGCTGAATGGCTCCTACAAAATCTATTGCCCACTTATTGAAGGGTTGCAACGTCATTTTTGGATTCAAAGGCATTTCATCCCTCTGTGATGGCCTGCCTATTCTTTGACATACATCACATGCCTTGCAATATGCTTTTGAATCTTGATGAAGGATTGGACACCACAACCTTGCATGTAGAATCTTCTATGCAACTTCTCTCCCTACATAATGTCCTCCTGCGGCACCCCCATGAGCATTCACGAGGATGTTTCTTCATTCAAACTCAGGTACATACCATCGCAATATCTCATCAGTCCCCATCTTGTATAGGTGCCCACCAATGATAGAGAAATCTATCGTGCACACCACTAATTCCTTCTTTTGCTAGACAAAGTATCCTTCTAGTGTAGTTCCTGTTGTTAGGAAGTGTATTATATCTTCAAAATCACCATTCGAGACATGCACTGCAAATAGCTACACATCAGGCAATCCTTCTTCCAAGTTAGTAGGTTCCTCCCCTGTTTCAATGCGTGATAGATGGTTTGATCCCGTGTTCAGTCATTTAGGCTTCACAACAACTTCAATGTTGTATTCTTGGAACAATAAGATCCATGTGAAAATGTGCCTCCCCAACATAGACTAATTGACCAGGCACCTCAGCGTGGAGTGATCCATGTACATCTTAAGATGGCCTCCTAAAAAGTAGTGCCAGTACTTTTGGAGTGCATACACCATAGCTAGCCCCTCACGTTCAATGGTAGAATAAATCTTCTCTACTTTGGATAGTATGTGGCTTGCAAATGTGATAGGATGGTCCAATTCTTCTCTGCCATCCTATGTTAGTACTGCCCCTACTGCTATACATGACGCATCAACATATACATGAAACTCTTTCTTCCAGTTCGGGAAGACTAGAATTGGCACAGTAACCATATTTTCTTTCAATATATCCAATATTTTATTAGAGTCATCATTCCAACAAAATGTGACATCCTTCTTCAACAATTTTTCCATCGGCACGGTTATCTGGGCATAGCTTTTTATAAACTTTCTGTAATATCCAATATTTCCCAGAGTAGCGCGCAATTATTTCACACTCCTCGGTGCTTCCAAGTTTAGTATCACCATGATATTCATAGGGTCTACTATCATTCCCTGTCCACAAAGCACATGCCCAAATAGATTCCCAAAATTAACACAAAATAGACACTTCATGAGGTTGAGCGCGATCAGGTATCTTCTACAAGTATCCAACATCAAGTGCAAGCTTGCTACATGGTGTTTAAATAGCCCAAATATAGTCTAGTCATCAAAATATACCTCCAGGAACTTAATAATAAATACATTGAATGCTGCAACAACCACACGCAAAAATATTGCAGGTGCATTCTTCAATCCAAATGGAATTACAGTGTATTGAAAACAACCCCACTCAGTCGCAAAGGTCATTTTTCTCCTATCCTCTAGCGTGATTTTGATCTGGTGATACCTAGAGAACCCATCAATGAAGGAATATGTTTCCTAGCCACCTACATTGTCCAACACTTCATACATGAATGGAGTCGGGAAAGGATCATGCACACAAGCATCATTCAGTTTTCTGAGATCCAGTCATATCCTTATCTCATCTTTTTGCTTCTTCTCTTGCACCATCATCAGGCTTACCCAATCAGATTCTTCCACAAGCTCAATGCTACCTATCGCTAGCATCTTTTCTAGCTCTAAGCGGACCTTCTATTTGTATTTTGGATTGTGGTGGTAAGGCCTCTGCTTAACTGGCTTCGTGTTGGGCTTTAACATGATTCTTTGCCATGGAATCCCCCCATAGCATTTTTTGGGGCTTAAAGCCCAAGTTTTGGTCAAAGGTTTTGTAAGACTCTGGGAATTGCAGGCGCGAAGCACAAAGTATAGGTTAGGCCATAGGGTTTTCTGCCCTTAAGTAATGTAATGTAATGTAAAGTCATGTCGTCCTACCCATGGTCTTTGAACCATGGGATTTGTATAAATAGAGCGAGGCTCCAAGTTGTAAAGATAGCTAAGGAAGAAGAGAGAAGAGTACAAATGGTTTGAGCTTAGAGTAGGATTCTAAGTGTATTGGGTCATAGTAGTAGGAAGAGGCTCTGCAGTTGAGTGTTCAAAGGCCTAGTAGAGTCTACATCTAAGTGTGCGGACCCCTGTAGCCAAGTGCATAGGGCGGTGTCAAGTATGTAATGAGGATTGAATATTAATAAAGAGAAGTTGATTATTATTTTTGTGTATTTGTTGTACATTTCATTCTTTACGTTTATATTGGTTTATTTATCGTGTGCACTGATATGATTGCTAAATATGCTATAATAACCATTAATCTTACACACACAAGTTAAGTAATTGGGCAATAACGAATTAAATAGCAAGGAACTTGGGTATTATATGGGTTGTGCCCTGAGTAGGGCTACGCAGAAACAACATCACAAGTTGCAAGGGAATAACAAGTGCGTGTAGTGACATGCACGCAGGGTCAAACCGCAAACCTCCAGAAGATCATCAGACATCCCCAAGGTGCAGAAACCTAGTTCTAGCACCCTCCCATACTACTTTGGCTGAGACCTCAGTCTGCGCTCCATGTACTGTTGCCGAAAGAGCCAGTAGTGCCAGGATACGCTTGGCTAAAACACCTTTGTATCTAGGTCAGGCCCATACAAGGCAACAAATGGTTTTTTTGCCAAGACTAGGATATGCATAAAGGATGTTTGATGTCGTGCCACTGAAATCCAACAAGGAAAGAAATTGAAGAGTGATTGGACAAGAAGATTCATGAGTTTGTGGCACAGGAGAATATAAATTTGCAAGTATCTAAGGAATAGTGGTTGGAACACTACTTGTATATGGAAATCCACGAAATTTTCTTTGCATCCTTTCCTTCTGAGCTGTATGAGTGGATCGCAAAGTTAGCAGACAGCCAGGGAAGGTGTAGGCTCAACAAACCATTAGTGTGGACTTTGAAATTAATGTGTAGACTAGAAGCATCAAGAGATAAGATAGCACGAGCTGTGGACCATTGGCTCAACCAAATAATAGGAGGATTTATCATTGAGTTCGCAATCGACATGACCGTCAGCTATAGTGAGGCGGAATGATGCTTTCTCAGGGGACCGCGAGGTAAGCGTATTAAATCTCTAAACACTTGGATTAAGATGCTATTATGTGAAAAGTGGGTTATGCGAATAAATTAATGTTTGGAACTACACGAAGCCGGAAGATCTACAGAAACGGAAGTAGTGAAGAGTTGGAAAACATTCCCTTAATTTCACCCTTGTGGGAAAGCGAGGAAGTGCGGTTAGTCTGATAAGGAAGTGAATTCCGCATTTACCACCTCCACCCACACCACCACCCATCTCACCCTCCTCGCCCCCATATCCACCCACCCCACCTCCGCCACTGCCACAGCTCAGTATGGCAAGTGTGATCAAACTACTGGCATTCAGAGGAGTGGGAAACGAAGATTCGGACCAATTTTGGTTCATGGTAAGAGCAGTATGGGAAGCACAGGGTGTCGTGGATGATAATATTAAAAAGGCTACGCTGATGAACACACTATAGGATCACACATTAACGTGGTATATCAACCATTCTAATGACCACCTGAACATAGGAATTGTAGAGATCCAGGCCATGCTAACCAGGGAATTTAGCAGGCCAAAGTCAGAAACACAATCAATCATTGCATTTAAAGATATCGCAATGCTCCCGGGTGAGACCCCCTGGGATCTGGATCAAAGGCTGAAGAGTATGATTCATGAATCCAATATGACGTTGACAGATGGACAACATCATGCATGGTTTGTAGCATCTCTGAAACCACACTTGAGGACGACGTTGTCACAGCAAAAACTTTCCACCCAAGTTGAAGCATTGGAGATGGCAATGAGAATGTATGAGACTCCTATACAAGACCCTAGATTGGGAGTCCAACAAATCCATGTGCAGCTACAGAATTTGTGTCTGGAAGTGAAAAGTTTGAAACAAGATAGGACACCTCGGCTAGAGGTGCACGAGGAAGTATGGTGCATAAAATGCAAAGG
>APFE031701270.1:12079-32521 GCA_000404065.3 Pinus taeda | reverse complement strand
GAGTATTTTTTCCCTTTTTGACTCGTTAAAGAGAATAAAAATGGAGGTCTTCTTTCAGCTCTTTTCTGACCGTTTAAAGATGAAAATATTGCCGAGTTATTCCTCTTGACTCGTTAAATGGAATGAGAGGCGGTCGTCTTTAAACCCTTTTTCGGCCGTTTAAAAACGAAAAGATTGTCGGACCTTTGTCGTTTCCGGTTCGTTAACGATCACGAAGCGATGTGATTTCAATCGCTTTTTTACTTTTTCAGATCAAAGTCACTACTTATGAAAAGTACTCCTCGGTCGTAATGATCGGGCGGTTCTTTTGAGCATAGTTTTATACTTTTTCGGGATCGAGAGACACAACTTTACGAAAAAGGACATCCCTGGAGTTTTCTTTTTGCTGTCTTTTCAAACTCTCTAAACATGAAAAGACGCTGAGTTTTTCCTTTGTCAGACTCGTTAAGAATTTAAGGACATCGGGTTTCGTCGTGATGACGTATCTCAAGCATATGCTATCCCCGTCAAGCTTGCTATCCAAAAATAACCGGGGTACTCGCCATAAATGGTGGGGGAATAAAGGAATCATAATCGTTGTCGTCGACAGTATGTCGCTCTTGGACATGGAACTTTCTGCATTCGTGTCTGGGTGGGGACATCTCATCTCGTTTCACACTTGCCTCCATGGGTTTGGGTTAAACTATTTGACTGTTCATCTGCTCATCATCTTGTCATCATGACCCCTGATCATTTGACATCAAATACTGCCAAATCCGATGTTGTGCTGCCGATATGTTCAAGAGAAGTTGACCTTTGCAGAATACTCAACCTCCCTCCGATATCTCACACAAAACATATTGTCCTTCTCTGTCTCCTATCGATGATGTGGGAAACATTTGGGCCCACCTTCGATCAAGATCACTTCCTTTCGACTTCAGCTCATTATCTAGGAAGGTGACCTAGAGACTCCCTTCAGGTACCTTGGAGCCTGCATGCCTCAATGGTAGGTTCTTCGTGTTCGACGTGAGGTTTTCATCACTGGCCTCCGATCGAATGATTCTACTGGTGTTCGACACTGGCTCATTGATTCGCACGCCGTGGATTTTACCTATAGTACCTTGAGGACCATCGTCATTATTGGTGGCACCTCTCACGTCTGTTAACAGTTTTCATCATTGACTGGTAATCAAACGATGTTCATGCATGTTCGACTTCGACTCCTGTATTCACATGCCTGAACTTGTACTGTGTTCGGATCGAGTTGGAGCACAAGACCCCAGATTGTGCATATTAAAATCTGGGCTGCATTTTGTGGATTATTGTAATCATTACATGACTCATTTATTGGATGGTTGTGACCATACCTCAGTCCATTTATTGATCCTCATCGGATGGCTGCATCCATACCTGGGATCCAGTTTTTATATATACTCTGTTATGGATGGCTGCGCCCATACCACGTATATCATGTACTTGAGATATCAGTTGTACCTCTTTTCGCAGGTTCTCCGGCGGCAATGTTTTCAGTCACACATGTTCTTGTAAAGCACTTCACCCCTCTCTCTCTCGGGCCTCATGCTTTAGGGGGCATCTGTTACACAGTAATTTGTCATTGTTTGTCACCATCCCTGTTACCCCTCTCTTGCATCTTGGAGGACTCATTCCGAGACTTGTGAGAAGTGACAAGACTTGAAACCACTTGCATCATTCACCTCTAAACATGAGCTTCATATGCCCTGAAGACATCTCCTGCAACTTTCCCTTAAAGATAGCCCTTTTTACATTAGCGTTGGCCCACTATGTACTGCCTGTGCCAATGGGGAAAATCCTATAAAGAGGTCGCGCCATTAGTGCTATGTCCCAGAGTCGCAATGGCGCCAACCTTTTTGGGCAAAGTCTTTAACTAATTAACCTCCGAAAGTTCTATCCAACTCATTCACCAACTAAATCCAAGTTAAGTGAGGATGGTTTGGCTTCAAATCTCCTTGAATGGGAGGTAGTTTGCCACCATTCCATAGAAGTTTCCAAGTGATGAAGCCAAATCCATTATTGTTGTGATTGATCTTATCCCTTCCTTTTCATCTATAAAAGCTTGTCTCCATGACTTGAGCAAGCTAGTTCTAGTTCTAGTTCTGGTTCTAGTGGCAATACTTGTTCTGAAAGGAAGATATCAAGAGATTAGAGTTGCAAGAGCCTTCTTTGTATCCATCAGGCTTAACTTAAGTAAGGAGATCTTGTCACCAAAGAGAGAGAGGCTTGTCCCTCATCCCTTCAAGCTTTGCAAGACTTGTGTAGCTGAGCACCCAGCCAAAGGAGGACTTGATGTGAGGATGCTAGATGTATTCTCCTTTGTTGATTATTAATAATAGATGACTATCATTATTGTTCCATTCTCATTATACTTGTAATGGTTGATGTTGAATTATATCCTTCCTGACTGATGTATAATTGCATATATTAGATTTCACGCTTGTGTTTGTGTTGTTCTCTTTGTGTGCAGGTGTCCATCCATGGAGATAGTGGAGGATTGTGACCGGCCAAGACAAAGGAGCGTGGGCGACGTCTCTTCTACGAACAAAAGCATTGGAACTCAGGTAGGTCTTCAACACCTACATTTTATTTGCAATTAGGAACTTGCGTGATAGCATTGTTTGATTGTTGTTAGACCCGTTCTGGGCTAGTAGAGATTGCCTCTATCCGTAGAGAGGATTTACCTCTCCAACAAGCATCTTGAATGTTGAGGCAGAGGTGAGTCAAATGATCTCCATTGCATAACTTACATGGAAATTTAACCTTCTTATTAGACTCTTTTCTACCCTCACCGACACCATTACCAGGCTTGTTCGCATTACCCTTCCTTTCTTGATTCTTCTTCTTACCTCATCCCTTCTTCCCAACAGATTGTTGATTTCATTTGGGGTTAGAAGTTTGGATGATGTTAATGGAGGTAGGTTGGGGGGGCGAAGGTGTAGACGGTGCTACCTAGTTAGAAGAAGTAGTTTGTAAAGACAACTGCTAGAATTGGTTCAAAAGGTTCACTATATTTGCGTTAATTGATCCAACTATACCATCGACGTGAGGGCTAGGCTTCGGTTTGGCTAAATCAACCTTGGATCTAGGAGCATCAGGTAAGATTTTCTGAAGTGTCCCAGACTAAGAATATATCAATTCTAATTGTTGGGCTCGAAAAATAGCTTGCTCTTCCGAATAAACACCAAAAAGAGAAACATCTTTAGAGATTTCAGGTTGTAAATATCTTAGAAACCATTCAAGATGGAACTATGGTGGAATTTCAGCTTTGATAAGCCTCTTTCTCCATCTCCATTCCTGGATATGATCCAAAATGTGAATTGCCATGTCTTGATGAAAATTGGCTAGAAGTTCAATTTCGGCTTTATAAAGGACAAGCAACTGAAAATGGTTTAAGAAAATATTAGCCAAATCATCGAAAGAAGTAAAAGTGCCCCCTGGAAACTCTATATACCATTTGGTTGCATTCCCTTTTAAGGTGTGCTGAAATAACCTTAACCTGACTGAATCATCGATCAAGGAGTTTGATGAGCACCATAAATGGAACGTGGTCACATGGTGATCCAGGTGGATATTGGTGGCCACCTGCCAAGTCCACCTGGACCCCCACCATTGTCTTTCTTAGCATTTTTAGTTTCCTTAATTGTAGCACAACTTACTATTTTTAGCAGTTTTTCGGGTCCTGAACTTCCGCAGCCGTTTTAAGGCCCTAAACGACGTTTTTTTGGGGAATCTGGGGGCAACATGGGTCCACGGAATGAACCAATGTTTCCCATTCCAACAATGATAGTGCTCGAATAGATCTTTCTAATGAGCTATTGTGCGCATCAAACGGAGAGCATATGCTAAAGTTACGACCCCGGGAAGTTGATGTACCAACTTACCCCCAAACGGGGCCCACAGTTTGGCATTTCATCTCCTAGGGTTAGGTTTTTGGAATGTTAAGGGTTTTCCATTGTTTTCTCAACAATAAATAGGCCTTCGAGCCTCATTGTAACACATTTCAGAGGCATGTAGCCATCACATCTCTTCTCAGGGATAAGCTACCATCGCCCTAGCTAGTTTATTTCCATTTCTGATTGTAAGCATGTTTCAGTATTTTCCATTAATGAAATGAAGTATTATTTCTGCTGCATCTTTGTGTATATGGTTATCTTTGTAATTTTTTGCGTTCATGTTTAAATCCGGATCACATGGTCTCCTGGGTCTTCACCATTCTTCCCTTCCAATTTTGGAATATCAGATGGAAGTTTAGTTGGGATCGGAGGCCAAGCTGGATTGTACCTAATTGGATCATTCGTCAATTTAGTCAAGTTTAGAAATTAAGCGTGGCCAAAAAAGGAAGTCGTGGAGGACCCTAGGAATTCCATTCAGACTGGGCGGGGTTCCCATAGGTCTAAAAAGAATGACCTGGATTTTGAAAGGAACTAAGTTGCCCGAAGTAGCTCGTAGGACCTACTGCACCAAAGGGTGATCCTTGTGGTTCAGTAAAACCCATAGTTTGACCAACTCCAGCCGAAAATCCTTTGTAATTGGTAAATTTACCCCCTAATGAAGTATTGAAAGGAGCTAATAGCCCCTAATAAAGGTTCCAACCATTAAAAAATGGTGAAAAACTTTGAAATGAATTAAAAGAGGAATACGACACATTCCCTTATTGGCTGAAAAAGTGATTCCTAGCTCCTATCCCACTAACCACAAGGCTTGTCCAACTCTGAAAGGGGTTACCACCTTGACTTGTAAAAGGAAAAGGAATAGAACCTAATGTTAGATTCGAATATGGTGTATGACCACTTCCAAATGGGAAACCCTGAAAAGAAGCCAATCCACTCATCATGGATGTGGAGGCGGTTGATGGTATATTCAACGGAACTCAAGGAATACCTTTAGAGCGCATTCCAAAAGGGAAAAATCCAAAACTAGACACATTAGCTTGAGAACTTCCACTCGTCGACAAAATGGAAGTAGACCCAAATAAGGAAGTGTTGGGAGTGTTAGAAGGGATGGAAATAGTTCTTCCCCCTTGCACAGATATGGGAGTCTGCATGCTCACAACACTCGTGGTGGATGCCATGCTTCCAGCAGTGGTCATCGAAGGGATAAATGTATGTGGACCTGGGCTTGAGAGCCTATGAGTTAGAGTTCCAATGTATAAGAATACGTTTGGATGACTAGGAGGGAGAGGAGAATTCGGAGCCGCAACCGACTCTAAAATCTCTTCTACTTCAATACTATCTTCTTACTGGAAGAGTACTCAAGAAAGAACTGGTGTGTTCCTCTCTAACTCTATAGTAGTACTAGGTCTATCTTGTGAACTAATTCCCCCAAGCAGAGGATCAATCTCTAATGCGCCTGCTGCCATTGGTTGAAAACCATTGGCAGAATCGCTCCTATGCGTTCTAAGAGAAGGCTCTGGACTCATAAGTGAAAGCCCATGAAGCCTCCAGGACCGTCAAGATGGTCAGTCATCCACTTTGAATTATTTTTATAATATCTACTTAAAGACTCAAGAAAATGAAAAGCTAGGTCGACTAGGAGCGCAAAACACACACTAAAATGTCCCTAAAAGATATCAAAACTCAAACAACTTCTAAGTATTTCTGCTTTAGGTGATTAGGACCAGACACCAAAATACAAGAAAGTTAATAATAAGGGCCTTCCTAAAATAGATTGGGGTAATTACACCCCAGCCCTAATAGCGAAGGTATCAGAGGTAGTTACGTTGACTTCCAGACAACAGCCTTTGCTGGTACAAGTCCCCAAGCTTGGAAGGGTGCCCTCTAGAAGTACTATTGAACATGATGTAATGTCAACCTCAAGTGCCATGGGATTCCCCTCTGTAGCCACCTGTGTGGATCCCTAGGATAGGAAACTAAAGACACCAACTCGTATCAGAAGTTGGGTGGAATAGTCATGAGGTAGGATCCGACAAGTAAGAAAGGGGGTATCTCTCGTCCTTATCTTCACGAACCCTCGTGTTTAACTCCCAGTCACAAAGCTTTCCTAGTCTCCCTAATTCTATTGGATTTCACTCTTTAATTAGACTTCTATGTTTTACAATTTAGAGTGGCCTTGGAGAGTTTACTCTCCTCTCACCTAATCCAAGGCCCTAAATAAACCTAAAATTTGTTGGTGTATTCTAATGACAATACAAAAAGTTCTAGTTTATTTTATTAAATGCTTGATTTTAAATGGTTGTTCTTTTAAGTCAAAGGGATAAATGGAAATGAAACCGATGGTGTTTGTATGATGCAAAAGAAATTAATTAAGAAATAATTTATATGAAATGCAATCGTTTGTTATTCGATGGAAAGAAATTTCTACTTGGGTTCTAAGAAACTTCTATAAAGAAAAAACCTTTTTCTTTTCTTTTCGTATAGCACACTTCTTACTCACAAAAAACTAAAAAAACTATTGATTCTTTAGTAATGAAAAACTACCCGAATGCAAGGTGTACATGATAATGGAAAATCCTAGACTACTCTAAAAACAATGAAAGCAATTGTTTATAACTTATTAATAAGCCAACTTTAGTGTTTGAAAAGAATACAAATTTCAAATACAAAATCTTCTCCAAACAAGAAGGACTAATCAAAAAATCACAAATCACTTTCAAAAAATCAAAAGAAACCAAAGTCAAACTTGGAAAAAGAAGACAAAAACAATGTTTTTTTAAGGACTTTTATTTTTCAAGAAGCAATTAAAACAACCTTTCGAAAGCACTCAAAATGTCACTTAAAACTCAAAGACCAAAAGCGAAGCACAAGGAAACTTTGCAAGTTATCAATTCGACAATGAATGAAAACTTGAACAAAAAGAGTTTCAACTTGCACTAAATGACCCAAAAGACAACAAAAGAGCTTTGAGAAACTAACCAAGAAGTCAGGAAAGAAACAGTTTCAAATTCATCAAAAAAAGACTTTCAAAAGGCAAGAAAAGGTGTATTGCCATGAAATGATGGAAAGCAAAGAAAATAGACCAATAATCAAGCTTGACACAAAGATTGAAAACAATCTGTTGTTCTAGAGGACCAAAACAATCAAGAACCTCTATAAGAAGTCTTGTGTGTCAAAACACAAATCATAAAACTCACTCAAAAGAAAACCTAGGCCAAAAACTTTTCAAAGCAGAAGAGAATTCAAAATAGTAAGCTCACTGAATAATTAAATTCTAAAGACAGAAACTAACCACTCAGAAACCAAAAAAACCAAGAAAAATCTTTCTGGGCAGAAAGATTTCAAAAAACCATGCAAAAAATGGTATACGTGACTGTGTTCAAGCACAGAGGCATGTAGACGCTCTTCTGACAATGGAAACTCGCATATACACGGCTTCAATTCATAGCAACAAGAATGTGTATGCTACTGTAAACAGAAAAAAGTGCATATACAAAGCTTTGCAAGAAAAATAAAAAATGAAGCCAGATAAAAAAGATCATACTTAAGGTCTGAGATTCTATTGGACCAAACAATACTGTCACAACAAGCAAACTAAGAATTGAGCCCTGATTAACGCTGAACAACCCAAACAAGGAATAACAAGATTGTTATCCCTAGTGGAGTCACCAATTTTGTTATGGGAATAAGTACCTTGGGACTTTGGGTTGAAACCCCAACAGAGCAAGAGAAAACTCAGTAAGAAACACTCATACAACTCATGCAACATGCTTATATAAACAAACTATGCGATAGCGATCATACCTGGATGTCATTCATTTGGGTAGTTCCAGCAAGGTTCAGACCCTCAACAACTCTTGATGATCTTCTAATCTACAAATCAACCAATCCGAACATACATAGTAGCATATAGATAATGCATTTTAATGAATTCAACTTTATATCATATAAACAAGATGATTAACTATACATAAAAATAACATTCATACATGAATTTAAACAGTATTTGATGCATAAACAAAGTTAATCTCAGGAACAAGACAGTGTTTATTTTTATTGTAGAAAGCTATAACCAACACGGAGAGAATTCACCTGAGTCTTCTTCTTTTGGCTCCAAGCAGAACCATCCTCCACATCCGTCCAATCCCAGTCTTCAACACCCTCCTTCCATAACCAATACCATGATATCTCGAGCACGTGGGAGAATATCAACACTCAAGGAAGCAAGGGTTTCCTAAAACTTGGGGAAGTGCTTGAAGCACAAGGATACTCTAGACTCAGTCAAGGGATAATCTCAGTATAGTAACTCTATCTCTTCTCCTCCTTAAGGCCTTCCCATAGAAGTCTATTTATACTTCTCCCAATTAGTTTTTTAGTTGGGAAACAGTTGGGCCATGGGCACTAGGAGGTAATCAAGAGCTAAAACCTATGAACTCCACCCATAGTTAAGGAAATTTATTTTTTTAAGTGTTTTAACACATATACGTGGGTTGGGTATTGACTAACTCACGTGTACATGCTTTTATCACAGGGCAAAGTAGCGTATATGGAGTAAAACATTGTTTTTAAAATATTTGGACCAAGTTGGAAGGAGGGGTTTCCCTAGGCCATAAACCAAGCATCACAAATACCAAGGGTGATATTGGAGCTATAACAACGAGGCAGCGAAAGCAACCGTAAAGCATGAAAAGGCCACCAAAAAAGCAGAAGTAGCGCAGGCAACAGGGGCCACCACAATGCAGGAGGAGGGGGGCTAGAACTTGTCTACAGGACAGGGAGCAGAGGACATAGGAGAAGGCATGGACCCAAGCACAACATCCACCCAGCTGAAACAGTCACACGTCACGGAGAGATCAGGTCCATGAAAAAATGTCAAGGCATCCAAACTAGACATTGAACTGATTACACTGACAGAAGGCAACCTCTATGACATCGGCAACACGGTTCATGAGGTCACCAGGGAAGCACTCCAAGAAACCATTACGGAGCAAAAAATTGTGTTGGGGGCCCTAAGGGCGTAGCTATAGGAACTTTAGTTGCGGCCCCCACAGGAAGGAGTGGTAGCCACCTATGGCACCGAAAATACATCAGCAACAGAGCAACTGCTACACACAAAGATGGCCAACACCATACTGCTACTAGGAGCGCTAATAGCAGAGAACGAAGATGATAGAGTCGCGGTAAGTAGGATCAAGGGAATGGACCTTAATTTGGTTGCCCTTCCACAAGACACATTGTATCAACTATAGGATGGCATCACAGCAGAACTCCATGCCAGGGAGGGCCGCACGATCTAGGGATTGAGTGAGAAAAAGATCAACATCGAATAGTTCATCCTGTTGCATGACAAACTAGTGTCACAGAATCAACAGATCATGCAAATAGTTGATGAAGCATGCTGACATGTTCTAGGATTGTCCATTGCCATAGACCTACCCACATAGATGCGGATCCACTATCTGGCAAGTGGAGTCCAAAGCACGCGTGAGGAAACAATGCAAGTACAGCTAGAGCTAAACCTCCAAATTGTTGAGCTACGACTGAAAGCACAACCTTCCACTCTTTCGGAAGTTAAATAATAGCACATTAGCATGATTCAAATAGGACTGGAAAAAATTGGACGAGAAGTGCAAGACTGTATCAGTATGTTGGACCAAGCTTTTGACATCCTCACATCCTTGCAGGAGGACCCCAATATACAACACCTAGAAATAGAGGAGCAAACTATAGGAGTAGTATGATAGTGTAAGGGGAATTGTGTAGACAGTCGTCCTCACCCAATAGCTGGCAAATATATAGTAAGCAATTGCACTGAAAGAGCAGGTGGATGCTACAAGACAAAAAGAGGCACTTCTCGAAGCACGCGTCCAGCCTTAGATTGATGAGGTCTTCACCATTACGGCTAACATTGAGGGCAAGCTCACATAGATGCAAGAGATATATGTGCTAAGATAGGTAGCGAATCCTCACAAAGAAGCATCAGAGGAATGCATGCAGTAGGTCCAACAAACCGCAAAACAGTGCGCTACGAACCTCCGAGCAGTATGGGACTAGTTAGAGGGGCTCCATGGCAAGCTCACCACACTAGTAGAGTAACTTGGGATGAGTCACAATGATTGTGTTGGGGGCCTGTTGGGCATGGAATCCCCCCACAGCATGTTTTGGGGCTCAAAGCCCAAGTTTTAGTCAAAGGTTTTGTAAGACTATGTGAATTGCGGGCACAGAGCATGAAGTATAGGTTGGGTCATAGGGATGTCTACCCTAAAGTAATGTAATGTAATGTAAAATCATGTCAGCCTACCCATGGTCTGCAGACCATGGGATTGTATAAATAGGGTGAGGCTCTAAGTTGTAAATATAGCTAAGGAAGAAGACAGAAGAGTACAAATGATTTGAGCTTAGAGTAGGATTCTAAGTGTATTGGGTCACAATAGTAGGAAGAGGCTTTGTAGTTGAGTGCATAGAGGCCTAGTAGAGTTCGCAAACCCCTGCAGCTTAGTCCACAGGGCAGTGTTCAGTTTGTAATCAGGATTGAAGATTAGTAAAGAGAATTTGATTCTTATTTCTGTGTATTTGTTGTACATTGCCTTCTTCACATTTATATTTGTTTATTTATCATGCGCAATGATATGATTTTTGAATATGTTGTAATAATTCTTGGGCATGGGATCCCTCGTAGTAGGTTTTGGGCCTTAAGGCCGAGTTTTGGTTAATTGTATTATAAGACTCCACGAAGTGTGGGTACGAAGCGTGAAAGTATAAGATGAGTCATAGGGTTGTCCACCCTGAGAATTGTAAAATAATGTAAAGTTGTGTCAGCCTACCCATGGTCCACGAACCATGAGATTGTATAAATAGAGAGAGGCTCTAAGTGTAAATATAGTTTTTGTTGGGCAAGAAGAGAATAGATAGATGCAAAGGTAGGGTTAGAGCATAGGAGGAAAAGTTGAAGTGTATTGGGTCGTAGTAGTAGGAAGAAGCTCTGCAGCTGAGTGCGCAGAGGCCTAATAGAGTCCACAGTTGAGTGTACAGACCCCTACAGCTGAGTGTGTAGGGTGGAGTCGGATCTGGAAGTGGGATTGTACTTGAAAAGGAATACTAATAAAGATAAGTTTGATTTGGAATATTATGCATCTATGTTTCTATTTACCTTTATGCATTTATACTGTTTATGATTATGCACACTTACCCGAATATTGAATGAAGTAATAAGAATATTGGGCCCTCACAAGTTACGTTAAGCACTAGTATAATATCACTATAAGAATAGAGATGAGGGTGGTACTTCCTTCGTGCCCTTAAAAAGATGCACTGAGGTAGTGGCATAGGTCATGAAGGATAGAAAGCTGCGTGGAGTAGTGCAAGCACATAGGGTCAGACCGCGACCCTCCAGAAACTTCATCAAGACATCCCTAGGTTGCGGAAACCTTGTTCTAGCACCCTCCCATACTAGTTTGGGTGAGACCTCAATCTGCACTCTGCAGACTGTTGTCGAAAGGGCCAGTAGTACCAATATTTTCTTGGCTAAATCACCTCTGAACCTGGGTCAAGCCCCACTAAGCCAACAAATAGTTCCGTTTCCAAGACCGGGATCTACAAAAGGGATGCCTAATGTCATGCCACTGGAACCCAACAAAGAAGGAAATTGAAGAGTGGTTGGACAAGAAGATTTACGAGTTCGTGACACAGGAAAATAGAACTCCACAAGTATATGAGAAGAAGTGGTTGGATCGCTACGTGTATACAGAAATTCATGAGATTTTATTTGCATCCTTTCCTTCTGAACTATATGAGTGGATCGCAAAGTTAGCCAATAGCCAGGGAAGTTGTAGGCTTGACCAACCAATAGTGTGGACTCCGTAATTAGTGCACATACTGGAAGCCTCCAAAGATAAGATAGTGCAAGCTGTCGACCATTGGCTTGATCAAATAATAGGAGGATTTATCATTGAGTTTGTGGTGGACACGAATGTCAGTTACAGCGAGGTAGAGCAATGTTTTCTCAAGGGACCGCGAGGTAATTATATTAAATCTTTGAACACCTGGATTAAAATTTTGTTATGTGAAAAGTGAGTTAGGAGAATAAATTAATGTTTGGGACTATGTGGTGCAAAAGAATATACAGAAGTGGAAGTAGTGAATAATTAGAAAACAATCCCTTAATTTCACCCTCGCGAGAAAGTGAGGACAAGCTCGCGAAAGTTTCTCCGAGAAGCACGATCAGTTTGATAAGGCAGCGAATTCCACGGTTACCACCCACACCGCAACCCACTTCACCTCCTTCACCTCCATCTCCAGCCACTCCACCTCCACCACCTCCACAGTTTAGTATGGTGAGCACGATCAAACTACCATTATTTAGAGGAGTAGGGAATGAGGATCTGAACCAATTCTGGTTCATGGTAAGAGCAGTATGGGAAGCACAAGGTGTCATAGACGTCAACATTAAGAGGGCTAAATTGGTGAGCATGGTGTAGGATCACACATTAATGTGGTACATCAAGCACTCTAACGACCACCCAAATGCAGCAATAGCAGAGATACAGAATGCGTTAAACAGAGAGTTTAGCAAGCCAAAATCAGAGACACAGTCAATCATCGGGTTTAAAGAGATCGTGATGCTTTGAGGTGAGACCCCTAGGATCTGGACCAAAGGCTAAAGAGTATGATCCGCAAGGCCAATATGACACTAATGGATGCACAACATCGCACATGGTTTGTACCATTTCTGACACCACACTTGAGGATGACGTTGTCACAGCAGAAACATTCTACCCAAACTGAAGCATTGGAGATGGCGATGAGATTACATGAGACCCTGATTCAAGACCCTAGGTTGGGAGTTCAACAAATCCACGCGTAACTACAGAATATGTGTTTGGAAATGCAAAGCTTGAAGGAGGATAGGGCACCATGGCCAGAGTCATGCAAGGAAGTATGGTGAATAAAATGCAAAGGCTAGGGTCATGACAAGGATCATTGTCTAGTGTTCGCGAACTACTTGGCAGGAGGAGGGCCAATGTCATTGAGACCAAAGGCACAGGTAGGGCCGAGCGCGGCACCTGCTTTATGGTGCACGGTCTATCATATAGGAGGGAAACACATGACAGACAATTGTCATTTTCTATAGAAACATACACAGACACCCCAACAATTGTTTTGTAATTTCTGCAAGTAGGTAGATCACGATGAGCGCACTTGCTGTAGTTATGAGCTAATGATGGATTGGACCCCAGCCTATAGAATGCAAACTACAACACGAGCCCTCGACCTAGATGTGGGGATGGCGTGCGATGTATTTTTGGGGCTAGGTTGAGGATGAGGTCGAATGGGACCAGGAAGGGGTCACGAATAGTTAATTTGTTACAATTGTGGAGGACCAGGGCATTATGCCCGCGACTGTACCAACCTGACAAGGATATCCTATACGTATTCTACTCAGTTTGATCATGAAACAATTGACTGTTCTATGTTGATCATAGAGATGCATGAAAAAGGGGTATTACAGCCTCCCCCAACTCAGAATATACAAATGATGAGGTCTGAACTGTGTGAAGAGGACTCGAATGTAAACATGATGCTCAGAAGTGGTGCAACTATGGGAGAGGATAAGGGAAAGCATCTAGAGGAAAGTACATGGGTTCGTAAGACTCCTGTAAAGGAACCCAAGTTTGACTTAGATCATGCAATGGAAACACTCATGGAAGCTAAGAAAAGCTTCATGGAGGCCTCCACTTCAGGTAGTAAGGATCGAACAGAGCTAGGAATGGATCCTTCAATGTTTCTACCTTTCTGGAGACATGCATGAAACTATTGCGCAACAAAAAGGCGGTTAAAGGACTATAGGAACTAATCACCTGGTGCGCGGGGTCAAGGGAACCGCGTGTCGTCTAGAAATTGGGGAAGCATGCATTGCGCACTGGAAGAGAAATGAGGTTGACTGCATAGATTGGGGAATATGAAATGGATTAGGTAATCCTAGATCTAGATTTGGACGCGAATGTATTACCGAAGGAAACATGGGAATGTATGGGCAGGCCTGCGTTATAGTGGTCCCCTATTCAATTAAGAATGGTTAACCAACAAAAGATTTTGCCCATGGGAAGGTTACAAGGGGTAACAATTGATATTGAAGGTGCAAGCACACAGATAAATTTTGAAGTGATAGAGATTGTCGATGACAACAATCCCTATCCTGCATTGTTAGGAATAGACTGGGCCACAAATATGAATGGAGTCATCAATATGGAGAAGTGCAAAATGATCTTCGAGAAAAAGTCACTATGCGTAGTAGTCCCACTGGATCCAGTCGAAGGAGCCCGCTACACTGAACCAGTGCACATCGATGAAAGTGATGATAATCTCGATTGTATTTATAAGGTAACTATGTGAGACTAGGATTGGGTGAATCCAACAGCAGATGGGAGGATCTTGTGGGAGCGTGAAATCTCCTGCACTTCGGATTCAGACAAAGAAGTAGAGTGCTGGCAGAATCGGTTGCATGAAGTGACAACGCTGAATTGAAACATGATGATTAGATCACTACATTTCATGAAAATAGAGGCACGAGAGCTTCCAACATATGATGGATTGACAGTGGTGGATGAATTCTTGAGCAAATTTGAAAGTGCAATACCAGAACAGTAGTGGTTTCATGCGTTGAAATGGGAACTGCACATAACATTCGCATGATGGTGGGGTACACATCAAGAAAACTTTGAGGACTGGTGCGGATGTAGAAGGATGATGTGTAGTTTAGAATCCCCCAGCTTCAAATGAGAGTTGGGCAGCTAGGATGGAGCAGCCTGCGTGCCCACCTGTGTTGATGGGTACATGCGAGTGCTGTGCAGTCCACACGAGCACACCACAAACTAAGGATCCAAAATCAGAATAGGACGCAACAACGAGAAAGACAACATGCAGCACAAACATTCCACGTAAAAGTATTCAAAAAGGTATGTGGAATCCTAAACAAAGTTCACCAAGCGAGCTGAACTAATTGGGAGCTACACGTACTAGCAGTCTGGTGGGCCTATAGAGCCATGTGCAAAAATTTAAGTGCGAAAATTACTTTGAAGCTAAAGAGTAGAGTCGAGACCATAGTTTTGGAGGAAAGAAATCCTCATGCAATAGCTCCCACAATTGGGACAGTACACGAGGACTAGGATGAAGGAATTATGTAGCCGCGCGAGGACGAACATATGCAGATTTAGAAAGCCATTTGGTGAGGGAACCTTAAGCTTCGTGAACTCAAAGAAGATCAGGTATGGTTGAGGAAAGAAAGCATGTTAATGGATGCAAGAATCAACAAACTGGAAAATGAAATCATGTAAGCATGTCGCGTCGATAAACTAAGAATGAAAGGATAAGATATGGGTAGCCATACTACTGCATTAAAATATTTTCGTTGAGAATTTGTGGCTCTGCTACCATGGCTGCGACTTCACCTTACCAAACAAAGTAACTAGGGGAGTGCACTGGATAAGGAAGAACGTGTAGTGCTAACTGTCGCGAGGGTAATTAAGGAGTGCCCGCACACTAGGTTGGAAGGTGAGTTGAAGCCTTTCACAGGTGGTCCGACCACCTGACTTTCCATAGGGAGCATAGTCTCGGTGCTCCAAGCAATTGAAAGAGAGCATGGGACTATAAAAGAGTTTGTATAGGAGCTGCCTGATAAGGAGGTTGAGCGTAGGATCAGTATGTCACAAGGGTCACGCCTGTGCATAGGGGTCTACATTGCCACGTGGGTAGGCTAGGAGGTGACTGTTGGTGTCACTATTCATGACAAGATGTCCAATTTAAGGCAAAGAGGAGTGAGCGACGAGCAATTAAGACACGAATGAAGAGCTACATTTGAGACAATCTTCTGCCAAGGAAGCATTAATGACTCAAAAGTGGGGGGAATGGTCGAATTCAAATTCAAAATATGCTATAAAATCCCCAGGGCTAGCCATGAGGCAACACTTGGCTGTATGAGAATTGCTCAGTTACAGAGAAGTGAGTGTTGTGTACTCTTACCACCTTTGACTATAGACACGATGACTGCTGCTAGAACAAGAGTGTGATTCGCTGAAGATACCGCAGAGCCCCATATGGCCCATGTGGAGCCCGAAGAGATGGTAGTTGTGCTAGAAGTTCCAAAATCACCACAAACACTGCAACCAAAGAAAGATAAGTAGACTATAGGCCCAGTCTGTGTATCCCCAAGAAACCCATGGTTTGGAAAATTGTCAGTGGTAGAAAAGGGAAAAGTTGTCACTGTTGAATCAGATGAAGAGGAGGAAGACTTGAAATCTCTAATCTCTCAAATTGAGGTGCAAGATGATGTGGTAGAGGATATCTCACCAATGCCTTCCACAAAAAAGTTACCTACATACATCCCCCCGTGGAAGGGGAAAGTTAAGATACCAAAAGACCTGGAGGCCACGAAGAGTGTGCTCAAGACCCCGTTCCTCCCCAATGATATAATGTTTGAAGGACCACCTTTGGGATGAATACCTACCATGAAGTTCAAGGATTGGGGCCTCATGGATAGTGAGAAGTTCCCACACCTAGCCACAGAGAGTTTAATGAAGCAGAAATGGTTGTGGTGTGGAGAAGGCTAGGTTACTCCATCTGCGATGGATACCCCACTACCACCATGCACCCATCACCATTTTCATCATTAGATAGTTGTTGTGCCTGGTGCATGATGGGTGTCTCTAGCTGGAGGAGCCTATTCCCATCATAGTCAACCTAATTCACATAATTTCTCAACTTCCCTTCAAAGGACACGACCTCATGGCCATAGCAGGAAAACTCAGCAACTTAACCCTTGCAGAAGCCATGAAGGCAAAGTATAAACTAAAGAAGAAAAAGTGTGGGTACACAATAGAAAGAATTAAGGACAAAGGGGTGCACATATCCACCCAACTACTGGCGAGCTAATGAGAAAATATCATGCCAATGAAGTACCAGCGTTTGTGATTGCATAGGCAGAGCAGTGTACAGAGGGGGTACGGTTCAACTGGGAGCAGTTCCTTTGCGAGGAGTTTCTGACGAACTACAAGGAGGCCCAGGAGGAGGGTAAGACTTTCCATTACACATGGTTGCTCTTATCCATCTTGTTGGTTGTAGGAGAACTGCTAGAAGACAACCAGTTTCCCAGTATTGAGGATGATCTGCCCGAAGTTACAAGGTACACCTCGCTCTAGGCTACAAAAGACGTGAAGAGGATTCGCAAGACAAAAGTGTTTTGGGTGTGCATGGATGCAAGCACCTGAATGTGGATCAATTGAATGTTGCACCTGTCTCCCATGGTTTATAATAGCTTGCAGAGCTCAACAGAGTTCAAGGTAGATATGCATAACCTGTATATCTGGGCACGTAATGATCTAGTACAGAAATGGGTGAAGCTTCTATTCATCGCAACGAATAATGTGATCTTCGCAGTAATGGAGTCATGGCCTCCAGAGTGGCCACCCCAGACTTAGCAAGAATGGAGAAGGATGCAACCTAGAAAATAAAGAAGGGCACCAAGCTACACATCACACAGCTAGCTGAAAAGAGGCTCCAGGAATAAGAAGTAGCCACATAGTAGAAGATGGCCAATGTAGTAGCAGCAACGCAGATGACAAGGATCACAACAATGCCAACAGAAGAGTCTGAGGGGGGCTAGGAGATGTCCATGGGGCAGCAGACCAGGGAAGTGGATAGGATAGAAGAGTGCACGGACTCAGTTAAACATCAACTCAACTCAAGTGGCCGCATGTCCCTAAGAAAAGAGCTCCTAGGTGATCTGATAATCACCCTATGAGTGACCTCAGTTAAAGATTTATTAGTTAAAGGTATTACAGACTCATATGTTGGTGTGTATAAGTAATTTAAGCAATGGATTGATCAGATTGCCAAAACATAGACACTTAAAAATGGAAAACAGCAGAGAAATATAGTAAGCAAAGACAAGAATACAAGAAACTTAATAAGGAGTTCACCCTATCCTCCAGGGCTACATCTCCGGTCCAGCTCTCAGTGATGGCCTTCTTTTATTATGTCTTGCAGTAGAGTATTACAATGCAGGAGCTCAATGTGAGTCTCTTGAAATGGAATTTTCTTGGCAGGGTGGTTCTTGGATGCCCCAAGCCACTAAAGTACATAGACTCTTTTCCTTACCAACTCTGTGACCTTCTGGTCTATAATGGAGAGAGCCCAATGTGGTGCTCAGTCTGGATAGATCCTCTCTAGGATGGCTTGAATCCCTCAAGCCCTCTGGTGCTCCATGCTGCCTTTGGTTAGCTTGGCCCTCTGTCTTCTATTCTGTTATTTCTTCACTGTCTTTCTTCTCTTTGTTCTTCCCTTCTATGTCTCGTCGTCCTCTCGGGGTTCTGGTCCTTTTCTAGCTTTTCCTATGCATGGATTTAAGGCCATTTGTACCCATGGATGTTTGATTCCTCTTTCACTTCCCATCAGATTGCCTGCAATAGCTTCACTTGGAGTTCCATGTTCGGCATCATCATTAGGCTCACAGGGAGTGGCCACATGTCCTCCTACAGCTGCGCCAATTTGCTTTGTCGGTTCAGTTTTTCCGTTACATCATGGAATGAGTCTTCTGCCACCTTGGCAATCAAATTGGACGTCAAATCTTTACAAACTATGGATTAATCCCCCCATCAATTCCTCTTTCCCATCGGGTGTGATCTCAACTGTTAGATCTGGGGCCTCTAGATCCAATGCCATACACACGTTTCGCACAGTTGACTTGCTCGACCATTAGCACGTAACCAGCGGCAGTTTTCTTTCTCCTCTACTTCCATGCATCGACCATTGAGTGGGATCACTCTATTTTTTCCAATTCCTCTTACCATTTGAGGGTGCCCCCAATCAATACCGTCGGTTTTGGAGTGGGTCTCGCCTTTTAGCATAGCCTTTTTTTCCAATGGTTTTCCGGCTCCCATGCGACCAAGTGCTCAGGGCTTCCCCATTTTGAGGGTTTTCACCCAGCGTAATTGCGCATCAAAAACCTCCTCCTTTTCCTGATCTGGGCCTTCCAGGGGATAAATTCCCCTCCTATGTAGTCTCCATGGGCCTCGGTCAACATGCTTTGATCAAGGTCCTTGTCATTCCATGTTAGCTTCCATTGCCACTAGTTTAGAGGTGTTTTTAATCATTTTTTAAATTCTTTGAAGTCCGGCCCGACCTGGTACAGCCATGGCTCTCTTAGTTATTCTTTATGGATATAATTCGGATCACAACCTTCCCACTGAAAAGCTTTTGGACCACCCGGAGTTGGTTTTCTTTCAAGCATTGACTAAGTGAGGGTACTAATGTCTCACTTGCCCAATCTCAATCCACTTGGCACTACTCGGCTTCGAACCTCTGAGTCCAATTCTGAGGTACTCAACATCACCCCTACACATTTTCCTCACCTTCTTGTCCAAGACTGTGTCTTCCTACAATTCATTCAGGTATTCAGGTAGCAAGTCATCAATAGAAGGAAATTGACTTTACTCTTCGGGATCCTGAATCATTAAAGGTTCAAAAAATCTCAATCAATCTGCATTTACGACTGAGTAGATGTGCTTGTAAGCTGGTAAATCAAGGCAAAAAGCATTTTCACCAATATTTTCAAATATCCTAAAAGGTCCATACCTGATAAGCTTTAGCTTTTTACCTTCACCTTGCATCCTGTCCTTGGTGATATACAGCCAGACCTGGTCTCCAACTTGAAAAAAATGCTCCATTCGATGCTTGTCACACCTTGCCTTGTACTTGACTTGGCTCTTTTCCAACTATTCCTATACTACCTGGTGGATCTCCTGGATCTGTTCAATGAACCTAGTTGCCTTTTCCTCATCATTGTGTCCATCAAATATGGTATCTTTACCAAAGACAAAATCCAAAGGAGACCTTGGTATGAAAACAAAACAGGTCTCAAAAGGAGATCTCTATGTAGAAGAGTTTTTCGCTCTATTATAAGCATGTTGCACATAACATAAGTGTTCATCCCAAAGCTTAGGATGTTTGCTGCAATATCCTTTAACTAACTGGATCACTGTCATGTTAACTACTTCTATCTCGCCATTGGTTTGTGGATGAAAAGCTGTGCTTTTCTTTAGTTGGGCGTCCATTATCTCCCACAGACTCGACCAAACCTTCCCCACAAATTGGGTGTCTCGATAAGATACAATAGAAGTGGGTAGTCCAAAATGAACCCATACATGTTCAAACAATAGTTTTGCAGTTTGTTCAGTTGTAATTTGTTTATTACAAGGTATGAAAATACACATTTTGCTAAACCTATCCACAACCACATACAGATAATCATGACCTTTCCTAAATTTTGGTATTCCTCCAACAAAATCCATGGAAACACTTTCCCAAGGGTGAGAAGGAATTGGTAATGGAGTGTACAAGCCTAGTTTTCTATTGCTGGGCTTGCTTTTAAAACACATAGTACACTCTCTTACATATCTAGAGGCTGTCTCATTCATTTTTGGCCAATAACAAAATCTTTGCAGCTGTGCAACTATTTTACTTACCCCAAAGTGACCTGATA